>OMLM01001851.1:7900-59290 GCA_900302695.1 Helostoma temminkii | reverse complement strand
AACCATCAGTTATTAGGTTTAGGTAGCAATTATTTTTTCACATAGGGCCATGCAGGTTTGAACAACTTATTTCCCTTAATAAATGAAATCATAATTTAAAAACTACATTTTGTATTTATTCTGGTTATCTTTGTGTGATATAAAAAATTGTGTGATATCCAGAACCATATGTGTATCAAATATGCAAAAACCAACAACAACAATAATAATAATAATTAAAAATCAGTACTTTTTCACAATACTGTCTGACAAAAATGATCACATTACATATAATGTTGTAGAAGAACAAAAGAAAGCAGTCACACACTTTAACTTACACTGTTAGCACATCTGTGACGGTCCCTAAGTTTATTGTGATGTACATGCAGTGCATCACATCAGCTCGTAATGTGAAAAGGGATTAGTCAGATGTTAGGGTCAGATGCTGATCATGGTACTGATGTGTGAATAACATCAAACCGAGCACACTTCCAGCGGCTGGTGCAACGCTGTGACAAGCAGAGGACCCGACCATCTGAAGCAGAGTGGGGGTAGTGTAGCCGGCTAAGAAGCTTACAGCCCGGCCAGCAGGCAGCAGGCCCACGGTTGAACCGCTGCAAACAATGACCGCGACTAAACATGGCATATAAGAAGAGGCGTTGTCCGGTTCTGCTGACATCGACATAACTGGATCATCTCCTGAAGGTAGGTATCGGTGCGTTTGAGTGCCGGTCCTCGTAGGTTATTCGAGCTCTAAAATGATAAAGCTCTGGGCCAGTGATGTTAGCAGGCTACACGGCGATGAGGAAAATTAGCGGGGCTGTGTAGGACATTAAAATAAACCAGCAGTGAATGTACAGCTTTAACCAAACCCAGAACAGGTCGTGATTTGACGGAACCCAGACTGTAGTGCTGCGTTTAATGGCCTCACGGACATCAGGTTTACCTCTAGCTGCTGGAGCCGGTCTCAGCCTGCTCTGCAGTCGCATTGAAAATAGTGACCTTCATCCATCCAGCACAATAGATTGTGGTCGCAGTGGCACAGAAGTAATGTTATTATAACACACAGAGAACACTTTGATGTGTAAGGCACAGTTTTATATATTCACAGTGAATATGTTAAGACTTTATACTGCTAATGTGACAAAGTGTCACATGCAAAGAAGAGCATGCTACACAGATAGGTCATAAAAAAGGTTTCATGACAAATCCAGCCTTCATTTAGGTATGCAGGATGCAGAAACACATGGTGTTTTGCACATGGTGTGCACCATCTCCATAGACAGCTCATGCGCATCTGTGTCCCAGCTCAAGGACAGTTTCCTCTCTAAATTCATACCAATCTATCAAGGCCTTTTTGAGGCTCCTCCAAATGAGCCTGGAAAATGTGGTCTTGTCTAAAACAGGAGGGGTTTCCAGTCCACAGTGTCCATAATCAGTAGTGTATATCATGTAGCATTAATCAAATTTCAACTCACCAAAAAAATAATTCATACCAGGTTTAATATACACAGAGTAAAAGACATCCTTGTTATGCTGTAAATGTAAACCAAAGGATTACTTACTAAAACTACCACTCGCTCTGATTTGCATTTTGAGGCAGTATTTGGTCTTTGTGTTGGACTTAAAGAGTGTGGTGCATTTTAGATAAAGTAATTTTTCTGCTGCAGCGTCACTATATTTTACTTTTGAATGTTTTAATTACTATTTATGTTACAGATTATCATTTTACACATTTGAGTCATTTTCTTTGTAAAAAAGTCCAAACCTTTGGGCTGTGGGATAAAATTTTTAATGAATTCTAATAGTAATCAGGATTAATTCATAATAAATTGCTAGTTGCAGGCTTATGTAACAGTAACGGTTTTTCACAAATGAATGAGGGGACACAGGGGACAGTTTTTACACTAATTACTTCACTGTAGGTACATTTCTCTGGTAATACATACTTAAGGATCATTTCAGTGCAGGAGTTCTGCTTGTAACAGCTTAGCTTTACAGTTTGGTATTAGTATTTTTATTTGAGTAAAGGATTGGAATTGTTCCCCCTCCACCACAAGTCAGACTATAAACTCAGTTTAATGACATGTCACCCATCCAAGGTCAAATTCCTGGTGGTAAACATGGGAATAGACTGTACAAGTTGGTAAGCACTCCCACAACAGTCACAGCAGTGACTGCATAGGCACAAGCCATGATCAGTTGCCTGAACCTCTGTAAAGAGAAGTTGTATGTCACAAATAAAAAAGATACAATTATTTTTTATATAGCATGAATAATAGAATGAAAGACCAATACATCTGCAAATTCAACCCGAAGGTCTATGTACTAAAGCTCATACGCCCCGTTGATAACACAGCAAACGCTGCTTGCATTGCCACTAGAGCTTATGTGAAAACAGAAATTACAAAACATTTATATTTATTCATATTCTCTGTTGCAGGAATGTTCACCCTCACGGAAGTAGCCTCTCTGAACGACATCCAGCCGACTTATCGAATGCTTAAACCATGGTGGGATGTCTTCATGGATTATCTTGGTATTGTCATGCTGATGTTGGCCATATTTTCTGGAACCATGCAGTTAACTAAAGACCAAGTGGTTTGTCTTCCCATTCTGGAACAAACTCCAGAGGGGCATGGGAGCTTCTCAGGCACCCAACCACCAGAGACAGCTGATGTTTTTTGGAATAAAGAAAGTGCCATCGGGGAGCAAGCTGCTCCACTAATGGCCAAAAGGCCACCTGATAGAATTGCACCCACAATTCACTTCACACAGCCAGCTACGTTCGGGCAGCCCCAGCCTACAGGGGTCAGGACCAAGCTGGATTTTCAACAGTATGTTTTTGTCAACCAGATGTGCTACCATGTTGCCCTTCCTTGGTATTCTAAGTACTTTCCGTACCTGGCTCTTATCCACACTATTGTATTAATGGTTAGTAGCAATTTCTGGTTCAAGTACCCAAAGACAAGCTCCAAAATCGAACATTTTGTTTCCATACTTGGCAAATGTTTTGAGTCACCTTGGACTACCAAAGCTCTGTCTGAGACTGCTTGTGAGGACTCAGAAGAGAACAAGCAGAGACTTACTGGCGCCTCCACCCTCCTGAAGCATCTGTCCACGAGCAGCGAGGAGGGGAGTCCAAACCAGTCCGCCCCAGTGCTGACTAAATCTGGGGTCGCGTTTTCTGTTGAGAAGCTTGTGAGTGAAATTCCCTCCATGACTATTCTGGACAAGAAGGATGGCGAACAAGCGAAGGCCTTGTTCGAAAAAGTCCGTAAATTCCGTGCCCATGTGGAAGACAGTGACTTAATTTACAGGCTGTATGCCATTCAGACAGTCATCAAAACTGTCAAATTCATTTTGATCTTGTGCTACACCATGACTTTTGTTGCCTCTATAGATTTTGACCATGTGTGTGAGCCCAAAATAAAACACTTGACTGGATACACTAAGTTTCATTGTACGCATAACATGGCTTTCATGTTAAAGAAGCTTCTTGTCTGTTATATAGCTATCATATGCGTTTATGGCATTATCTGTATATACACACTGTTCTGGCTTTTTCGGCGACCCCTTAAGGAGTACTCCTTCGAAAAAGTCAGAGAGGAGAGCAGCTTTAGTGACATTCCAGATGTGAAGAATGACTTTGCATTTCTCCTTCACATGGTGGATCAGTATGACCAGCTGTATTCCAAGCGGTTTGGAGTTTTTCTGTCAGAGGTCAGTGAAAACAAACTTCGAGAAATCAGCCTGAACCACGAGTGGACGTTTGAGAAGTTGCGTCAGCATGTGACGCGCAATCCTCAAGACAAACTGGAGCTTCATCTTTTTATGCTATCCGGAGTGCCGGAAGCTGTGTTTGATCTTACAGATTTGGAAATCCTTAAATTAGAATTAATTCCAGAGGCCAGAATAACAGCTAAGATCTCACAAATGATAAATCTCCAGGAGCTCCACTTCTATCACTGTCCGGCCAATGTTGAGCAGACTGCTTTCATTTTTCTTCGCGATCACCTTCGGTGCCTTCATGTCAAATTCACAGATGTTGCTGAGATTCCTAGTTGGGTATACATGTTGAAAAATTTAAGGGAGCTGTATTTGGTTGGTAACCTGAACTCTGAAAACAATAAAATGATTGGACTTGAGTCTCTCCGAGATCTCAGACACCTAAAGGTTTTGCACCTGAAAAGCAACCTTACAAAGATACCGACGAACATTACAGACCTGTCCCCACATCTGATCAAGTTGGTCGTTCATAATGATGGTACAAAGCTCGTAGTGCTAAACACTTTAAAGAAAATGATGAATCTTGCTGAGCTGGAGCTTCACAACTGTGAGCTGGAGCGAATTCCCCACGCCATCTTCAGTTTGAACAACCTTCAGGAGCTTGACCTAAAATCTAACAACATTCGTACTATCGAAGAGGTCATCAGCTTTCAGCACCTCAAGAGACTAACATGCCTTAAACTTTGGCACAATAAGATTATTGCAATTCCTTTGTCAATTAGCCATGTGAAAAACCTTGAGTTGCTCTATCTCTCACACAACAAGCTCGAGACTTTGCCCTCATCATTATTCACTCTCCTTAAGCTGAGGTACCTTGATGTTAGCCATAACTCAATAGTTGTCATACCACCAGAAATTGGCTTTCTGCAGAACCTTCAACATTTTGCCATTACAGGCAACAAAGTGGAGACAGTCCCCAAGCAGCTGTTCAAGTGCACTAAACTGAGGACTTTATGTCTCAGCCACAACTGCATCTCGTCCATTCCAGAGAAAATTGGCCAACTCTTGCAGCTCACACACCTGGAACTAAAAGGAAACTGTCTGGATCGTCTGCCAGCCCAGCTTGGTCAGTGTTGCCTCCTCCGCAGGAGCTGCCTTATTGTGGAAGATCATCTGTTTGAGTCGCTCCCCATAGAGATCAAAGAGAGCATTAATCAGGAATCTACTGTTTCTTTTACAAATGGATGTAAGTGTCTAAATGATGGGCGATAGTTACGTCCTATATGGTATCAAACATCAAGTTTTTCATTTTGCTCTTTTAAATCATTCATGTAGAATCAGTACTTTATACAGTATTGATACACTCCATCAAGTTTTAGCAACTTCAATAAATACGCATACAGTATGTACCAGAACACATATTAGGCTGGTACCAGTAGAAATAACTCTGCGTATATATTTTTAAGCAAACATATTTACAGTGCATCTATGGAAATTTGTGTAATATTAAAAGGTCACCCCTTTTTATCCTTCACATTTCATCTGGTTTACTTCAGACTAATTAGATATAATTGGTTTGACTCTAAAAGGTTTGGTTCATACAAATTGGATCAAAAATATCCAATGTTCCTGGTACAATATCCAGCTATGCAGCCAGCATTCATTTTACTGGGCCAGATGTTGATTCTGAGTTTTCTGCCTCAGTTCTCAAAGCAATAACATATATTTGTTTTTGGAAAAAACAAGCTCACATTTCTTTCCAGACACAGTGTCTCTGGATAGGATTCTCACTATTATTAGAGATATGCTGCTTCTAAAAAATATTCTCGGTAAAACCTATTAAAAGTGAGGCCTGTTGATTATTCAGAGCAAGCTGTATATTGTTTATAAACAAACACACTCAGAAGTATTTGGCCCAGAAGTATTTGGGCAATGACAGAGCTTTTATGAGTCTGCCATTATCTAACACTACAATTGATTTGATCAAGATGTGATCAAAGTGTAGACCTTATTTTAAGTGGTTTCACAACAATATGGCATTTACTTACTTAGGTATTTAGTACCTCCATTTTCAGGGAAATAATAGTATTTGGACAAAAATGAAATAATTATAAATATACCCATACTTTTTAATATTTGGTTAAAAACCCTTTGCAGTCAATGATTGCCTGATGTTTTGACATCATCAGATTCTGAGTTTTGTCCCTGGAGATGCTTTGCCAGGCCTTCACTGCAGCTTCCTGCAGGTGCTGCTTGTTTGTGGGTCTTTCTGCCTCAGTTTTGTCTTCAGTACCTGAAAAGCTGCTCTGTTAGGTTAGAGGTTAGATCAGGTGACTGACTTGGACATTAAAGAATATTCAGTTTCTTTTCCTTCAAAAAGTCTTCAGTTGCTTTGGTAGTATGTTTAGGGGCATTATCTATCTACACTGTGAAGCACTGTCCTATCAGTTATGTAGCATTTGGCTGAATGTGAACAGAAAGTAAAGTACTAAAGCACTCAGAATTCATCTTGCTACTTCTGTCTGCAGTTACATCATCAATAAACACCAGTGATCCAGTCCCGCTGGCAGCCATACATGCGTTCACCATAACACGGCCTCTATCATGGATCATGAACTGTTCCTTTCCTTCTACATACTTTTCTCTTCCCATCATTCTGGTACCAGTTAATCTTGGTCTCATCAGTCCAAAGAATCTGATTCCAGAACATGGGAGGGTTTTTAGATGTTTTCTGGCAAAATCTAATCTGGCTTCCCTGTTCTTAAAAGTTACCAGTGGTTTGCACCTTGTTGTAAACTCTGTATTTACATTCATCAAGGTGTCTCTTAATTGTAGATTTTGACAATGTTAGGTCTACCTTCTGGGAAGTATTTTTGACTTTTGTTGATGTTGTTTAGGGGTTTTTCTTCACCAAGGATAGGATTCTGTGATAATTCACGTTTGTTGTCTTCCATGGTCTTCCAGGCCTTTCAATACTTTTGAGCTCCCCCGTGCTTTCTTTCTTTTAAAGAATGTACCAAACTGGTAATTTGCATACACCTACCTCTCATTTATGTTGTTTTTTCAGCCTGATGATGGCCTCATTCACTTGCATTGAGATCTCCTTGGATTTGATATTAGTAGGTCCAGTCAAACAGCTGCCAACTCATTACTTGATGTCAACTCCAGACTTTTTATCTGTTTCATTTAAACCACACCTTAAACCCCACCTTAGTTAACTTCTTGTCAGTCAATTGCCTAAATACCACTGAACCCCTGAAAAATGAGGTACTCTGTTTAAAATGGCTGTAATTCTTAAACAGTAAACGCCATATTTTTGTTGAACCTCTTAAAATAAAAGTGAAACTCTACACTTCTTATCACATCTTTATTGTTTCCTTTGATTGTTTTATTCTGCTCAAACACTTTCAGACCTAACAGTAATGATGGTAAATTTCCCCCTGTTGTGAGCACCTCAAATGAAATTACACCTCCCTCCACAGATATCTCAAAACTTGGACAAATAAATACTACAAGCATGGCTACATTCCATTAGAAGTATATGAGAAAATATATTTTTCTGCAATGTAAAATATGCACATATATGTATACGTGTAAACCAGAATGTCATCACAAACAAATTACTTGTTTCTGTGGTTCCCAAATGGTCCAGAGTCCAGATTTTCCCTCAGGCATCAGGTCACATTCAATGTATTCAAACCCAGGACCTTCCTGCTTAAAGTGCCATCAGGGGTTAAAACCATCATTAAAACTCATTTAAATCACTGCAGTAGCAGTAGAGTTTCTGGGTTTTCAGGCTGCTAAAACAGTT
This sequence comes from Helostoma temminkii, assembly GCA_900302695.1. NCBI lineage: Eukaryota > Metazoa > Chordata > Actinopteri > Anabantiformes > Helostomatidae > Helostoma > Helostoma temminkii. The sequence goes on along the minus strand of OMLM01001851.1, from coordinate 51,771 downwards.
TCTGCAACAAAACAACATGTCAGTACTAAAATGAGGAACTGGACTTCTTCAGTTCACTTAATGATTATTAAGTGTTAACGACTTCCTGACTCCAGAGTGGTTAAAAGCCTACTATCATAGCCAGTCAGTCAGAACTGATAAAGCCTTCTGGAAGCCTTCCTGAAGGTCTTTAGGTCTTCAGAGCTAAAAACAAGTCCAGTTGCTACTGAACAGATCCTTTGGGATACCTATGACCTACATGATTAAGTAAACTTTACAGACAAGAAGAAAAGTTGTTTCAACCTACGTCAAGACATCCCTGCATACCATGATTTCCCCTTTTATTGTTCAATATGAAATTCACTTCAATGTTTTAAGCAGTACCTTATCTTCAGTCTCTGCTGTGATCAGTGGAAGATGCCTATAGACAGAGTTTAGCGTGAAAGTGGACTCCACAACCACTATTTGGGAGCCACATATTGTCAGTATAATATTAATATATTAATTAATATACTAATGTTATTCTAACCTTATGCATTCCAATTTAAACACACTGTCTTGCTACACATGAAGATACCCATCGTATTATTTCCTCTACTTCTCCAGTCATGCCATTACTTTTGATGCAACTGATTTGTTTTTAAATGAGTAGACAATAGATTGTTTTGCTTCTTGTTTCATTCTAGTAAACAATACATTTATGTACGTTGTGTGTTGTTCGTGTGTCTTAAATATCTCACTGTCTTTTATTTGTTCCTTTTTCTCCACAGCACTTTGTAAACCTGGTTTTAAAATGTGCTAAATAAATAAAGCTATGCGTTACTATACTATTATTATTATTATTATTATTATTATTTAAAGAATAATAGAAATAGCAATAGAGTATATCACAATATAAATTAAGTTAAAAGTGCATGTTATTCAGCATTTGCACCTACAAACATATATCTATTATTTTTTATGGCTTGTCCTGACTGTGGGCACTGGAGTCTATCCCAGTTAAGATTGGGTGAAGGTGGGCATACTATGGATGGGTCGCCATTTTATCTCAAGGCCATCTAAAATCATATTTTAAAAATACTGTGTACAATTGTACAGTTGGCCCTCGATGACTGAAACAGATGAATTAATGAAACTCCATAAAATTAATTAACATTGTAAAAAGGCCCAGTGTGCACACTGGAACTTTCTCTATCTCCAGGATCACATTACAAGTTATAAAACTTAGAGAGCTTAACTAGATAATCCTTACAAATACTTACCATCTTGCCTTTTCATGTTTTATTCACATAAAAATACTACCTTTCAAATGAGTAATTATGGAATATATATAACATAGATACTATAATTACTGTATGTACTAATCCAGAAGTTAGTGCTTCAGGTTTGTAATATAACATCATCCTGTTAACTGTATTCCCTTCCCTGTATGACAAACACTTAATAGTCACTTGCTGGTATCTGAAAAATGCAAGTCACAGTATAACATACACTATTCTATCCCTTTTTAGGCCGGTTTATAACACATGATAGTCATGAAAAGTACACTGTTGTTATTCTGCAGCATAGCAGCAGCATACATTTTTACATGAATTACCTTATTGATTTGTTTCAGTAGATCTTATGACGTGTAGAACAGCATGGTATGCTCTGTTCTTAGATCCTAGAATTGGATAAGGAACCCTGATCTGAACAATCTCTTTTGTGGGCAAAAAGAAAACAAACAAAAAGGATGAAACAATCACATTATATACTGTATTTAGTCCATTTTAAATTCTCAGCTTATGTTCTTTGTGATTGAGACTTGGCCTCTTCATGAGCTACAAACAAGAGACAAAACATATATGATGAGAATAACATGACAGAGAGGCGGTAGGCCACAATTTTCCTACACATTTTTGCTATGGTGGATTTTTATTCTTAGCATGTCGGTACATTTCCCTGTGCAATTTGTCCTTGAGGGAGAACTGTAGCGTTATGGCTTATGTAAAAGAGTAGTATAATCATTTTATGAATAGTGCAAACCACAGCAACCACAGCTATACTTAATCCCAGGGCCAAATCGAATTTACGTGGTTTCAGCCGCTTAATTATTAAGCTAAACAGGATTTCATCAGCAAAGCCTGTGGATGTGGCAGTGGAGTACCCAGCTGTAAAATAGCACACATTTCTTGGATAATGTTTCCCTCTAGTGGACCCAAATTGTTACTACATACACTAGATGCTGTGATGCATGTGTATACCCCGAATCTCATATATTGTTTTGGATGCATGCTAAGCTTTTGACATGTTTAGAAGACCCCAGTCCTACTGAGATTGCCCCCTCCCCTAGATCTTAGTGCTGCATTCAACACTACTCATCACAACATTTTATTACACAAACTGGGGCATGTCATTGGGATTAAAGGAACAGCACTGGGTTGGCTTAAATCTTATCTGTCGGTTCCAATGTGTTCATGTTAACGATGGGTCTTCCACACACACAAAGGTTAGTTATAGGGTTTCGCAGGATTCTGTGCTTAGAACAATACTTCAGACATTCACTCTATACATGTATCCTTAGGCAGTTTTATTACAAAACACTCAATACATTTTCATTGCATTTCATTCAGATGACTCTGAACCATCTCTTAGTTATGCTGCTATAGCTTTAGACTGTTGGAGGGCCTCCCTTGACACACTGAGCTCCTCTACTCTCCATCCAGTCATACACCAGTACTGCATGTTATTAACTTTTTGTCTTCCTCTCCCGAGCCTGGTTCTGCTGGAGTTTTTCCTCTCTAGTGTTTGGTTGAGGAAGAATTTCTTGGGTTTTCTCTATAATTCCATACAGTTGAATTGTTAAATTCTGTAAGGTCTTAAACTTTACAGTGTAAAGTGCCTTGAGATGACTTTTGTTGTGATTTGGTGCTATGAAAATACAACTAATTTGAATTGAATATTTTGCTTAATTGATATATACAGATCCTTCAAAAGTAATGAAATAATTTCTTTGCGTTTGCTGTACATCGAAGACAGCGTGTATATTGAAATCCATCATCAAAATACGATGAGGCAAAAGTTCATAATTTCAGTTTACACAGCCTAAGTTTAAAAATGACTGTGTGTTTGTGTATGATGTGTGTTATGAAGAATTTACTACATATAAATATGTAAATAGTCTGGAGCAATACTAACCTACACAGAACCTTGTCATTTAGGATTCTCTAAAATCTGTTATTCATATATTTCACCAGCAGTGGGCATTGTATTTTCTATATTCTATTTTCATACTTCAGCGTGTGTTGTGCTCAGCATACACAAATAACTGACTTGTGTTCTGAATTGGGACATATATCACGAAACAAGGCTTGATTGTGACGATTGTGCCATTTGGCTCCTTGGCTCTTGGCTGGCATAAACATGTCGTGATAAGGTCCCGAGGAGCAGTGGAGAGAGGATGCATGACTCTAAGTCGGCCTGACACTGGGGTTGTTAGAAGCCTGCCATCAGGTGGATAAAGAAAACACACAGCCTACAGTCCAGCCTTCATTACTTCCTTGGGATCAAGCAATGTCCTTAGCACTCGTCACGAACACTTAGCGTGCACTTTTCCCCTTACAAGACTGAACTGCCAGCCATACTTGTATGAAGTGGTCATCATAGAACCAATGGCCATCAAACCACACTATGACCCGGGGACAGAGCTAACATGATGTCAATTTAAAAGGTTGACTGGCTCCTCAATCTGTGCATCTCTGTTTTACGGAGCATACAGTTTGACACGTCAGCCGAGGAGACACATTATTGCTGTAACGACCTGCTGTGCATTCTGTGCTCCCTGGTTTGATGAGCGCTGTCTGGTTTGTCCTTGGCAGACAACATATTTTTAACAAATGCGGCTGTTTATCACCCACAGTAAGCGTACAGTACATACCAATTTGACTGCAAGAGAAATTCATTTTAAATTTCACTCTTGAATGTGGCCTTGTGTAATATAAGAATTTTTTGACTCCAGTGATGGCCATTTCATTTTCTGGTATATCTGCTAATAAACATAATCATGCATTTGGTGTGAAAGCAGAATTTTGGATCCGTATGTGGCCTGCTACTCTGCTGAAGCCCCGAGGACGGCGACAGATCTTCAGCGACAGCACTTTGTGAGCACTTGCACAGCTGATGAGCTGTAATTATGTTTTTTAATTATTTCTGTAGGGCATCATTCTCTCCTGACGTGCACCCCCCCTGCAAATTAAGACATTTGGTATTTTGAAAACATTTGGTGATGAAACTCTCGTCAGTGAAGTCCACTAATTACTGCACAGTCTTGTGTCAGCACCACAGAAGTCAGCTTTGATGTCAACTGCCCAGGATGATAATCATCGACACAGATCGCATGTGATTGGCTGTAATTGGGACAAGTTGTTTTAAAAAAAGGGCACCACATGACTTTGACGGCTGCTTTCCACATCCACTGCTCCAAGACACTAACCTCCCCATTTCACCCTCCCCCCTATACTGTGCCCACGGGTGAGGAAGCCTTGTCACTTATTAAGGAGGCTGTTGCCACGAAGTGACAGATGTCCTGATGTGATCTGTCTGCATCTTTGGCCTCCATCTGTCTTGTTAGTACACATAGTTAAGGGTGGTGTGAGGAGAGAGCTGTTGTTCTTTCATATATGTTAAATGTATTGGAAGCTGTTTCTGGGAGCTGAAACTAGCTCCCCTGGCAATCCTTCGACAACAATCTCTCATCGCTTCTTTTCCACCTCTCGTTTTTCAAGGTTTCCCTGCCTCCTCCACCACCACTTCTGCAGGCCCTGACGTTCAGGGTTCAGTGCCACTGAACCATCTCTAAATTTTTTTTCTTGCTCTTCTTTGCTCCCTGCTTGGCAGAGAAAGATTAGGGGCTCGGGTCCTGGGGTGCGTATCCCACCCTCTCTCTTGTCCTCACACCCTCCTTCTCTACACCCATCCTTGGAGATTCAAATCCTTTTAGCTTCTTCCTCAGGTAAAATTGCCAAGGACCTTGTGAGCCCTAGGTTCCCCTGGAGGTAAAATCTATAATGGAGTTTTGATTTGAGCAAGAACAGCCTTGAAAATGGACTGCTTTAACTAGGTAGCTGCCTCACAGAAGGTCAACAGTACTCCAGGTGGACACAACATGCCACAACTGTGTTTGAAAAAGGCAGAACAAAGGAACAGTTTTACTCCAAAGAAAGTGACCTGTAGACACTGTTGTAAATTTGAAAAAGAAAACGCAAAAAAAAAGAAAAAAAAAAAAGAAAAAGAAAAGTACTGCAATGCTTGTGCAAAAACTTCAAACTGACTTTATTATTAGTTTAAATAATCAGTATGTGTATGTATGTATGTAACCTCATGTTTATTGCCATACATATGCCATGAATATGTCATGGAAAATGGCTTAAACTGCAAATGAACCAGGGTGTCAAGAAGCTCAGCTTTTACAGGATCACTTTCTGTTTTCTTTTGCTATTTTGACTTAGAGGGATAGAGGGCACCAAAGCCTCACTTTTGAAGTATCAACAACACAGTGGAGTATGGTTTATGAATTTAGTGTTTTGTTTATTGTAATTTAATGGTAACCCTAACCCTAACTCCCAGCCAGAGCTTTAGCAGACTAGGTTGGTTTTAGGTTTAGGAAATACTAGGAGATAAACTGGACTGGGGTAAAAATGTGTTTTAGCTTTAGGGTTATGGGGTTAGGGTTAGGACCAGGACTAGAGTGCCAGACTAGACTGCTAGACTTTATTCTGTTGTGGAAGAAAACAATAAACAAAATGCTGGTGGTGATTATAACAATAATAATAATAACACAAATAATAATCTTATTAATATTAGTAATATTTAGAACTAGCCAAATTATCCGGTCTTGCCATGACGTTCGGTAACAATTTCAAATGTAAGTATCAAACACAAAAGCCAAATAGAAACATTTTTTAATGACCATGCCAAAGGGAGTACATGGGAAATTACTTTCAGTTGGGGGAAGCTAATAGAAGGTTGTAGCTCATTTTCAGGGGTGAGCTACAACTTTGGTTTTATAAACTTTTCGTGAAAATGAGCAGTCAGACCTGCAGAGGCACATGAGGTCCAATTTTTTACTGTAAAACACAAATGGGAGGATGGACAGCAATGAAACCCAGCCTAAGACACTCCCCATAAAATGTTGTATAAGTGGGTCAATTTTCAGCTGTAGGGGATGACTGTAAGCTTCAAACAGACAAAAAATTGGCTTTATTGATATAGATATTTTATGCAGGTATATGAAAATGTGCCATTTAATACGGATCTAATTGGCTGTGAGCTTCATCACAACACCAGATGTTATAGACAGCTAGAAGAGTGACAGAGTTTGAGAATTAGAAATTTCACACAAATATGCCTCATTACCACTTTATTGATGTACCCTCTGCTGACTTTCAATAATTCATCAGCCACTCAAAAAAAAAAAACCTGTTTGCTCTGCCTCAATTTGTGCTCGATATCAAAACAGAAATCACATCCCTGCTGCAGCTATAATCTTGGTTAATCAGCGTCATTTAATACACTTAGCAGCAGTGTTTCAAATTCAAATGAAACACTTGTGCAAAAGCAATCGCTGTCTGCCCTAGTTCTCATCGATGGTGGGTTTCTCGAAATGATGCAATTGGTCATTACCTCACATCAGACGCCTCAGAGACATAATTCTGCCTGACAGTTGGATTCTAGCTTTGACAGCCTCAAACTTGTTGAGTTTTCTCTAAATACTTGCCATTGCAATGAGTTAAACATCCCCCGGAGGCACCGCAGAGTTTTCCTTTTGAACAAACACCCGAGGGACACCAAGCTGGGACTGCACAAGGAACTGGAGGTCTTAAGGAGAGGGCTGTTTGGGTTTATCTAATGGTACAATAGATAATTTCTTCTGCCACTGCAGAGGGAGGGGGAAAAAAGAAGGATAAAAAGAGAAAAGGGAGTATGTTTAAGAGAGAATCTTTATCTGGGCTTAATTTCCCATGCTCAAGCAGAGTGGAGGATTTTTTTTGCTGTACAGATCTCTTTTGTCAGATCCTACCTACCCATGGAAGACCCAGGGGCACTCTAAGAACATACGCATCACCTAGATTTGCCTTCCAGCCCACTTCTCTCCAGCGATTGCACCCTCTCCCTGCTGGCTCCTTTGTGTAGAAGAGACGAGCAAGCATTTTGGAAATCAAATCTCGGTTTGTTGGAGGGAAACTAGAGCATACTTCAATTTGAATATATTTATTTCTACATAATTGTTCTGAGCACATACATGCACAAAAGCCTCTTCTTCTGCACTTTGCCTGGCTATGATGCAAAGTGGGGCTGAGCGGGAGCCGCAGTAAGAGATACTAGATGTAATATTGAGAATTCCTCCAGAATGTTAGATGTAATCATCAAATGTAAATATCGACCAAAACTAATACAGTTATAATCTGAAATCTCTGTCTTCTAGCATTATCTCCTCCTGCTGAAAATTTACAGCCTATTGGTTTTCACACTGTAATCATCTGTTCAAGCACTCTGAGAGGCCCGAATCCTCGAATGGAGTGTGGCTGGTCTCTGAAGGCCAAGCCACTTTGCAAGAAAGAATTCAAGCAGGTGCAGTAGTCATCATTGTCAAAAAGGAGTGCACAACACTGCTGGGACAAAGGAAGGTGCTAGTGAAAACATGAGGTGCGTGGAACCGGCTGAGGTGGAGATAGGAGGGGTGAGGGAGCAGAGGAGGGGGGAGCGGGAGGGATGGGAGGTTGAAGAGAGTCCCAAAGCTCCCTGCCAGTGATGACCAGAGTGTCCATCAGCAAGGTCTCACGGGTGCCCACTGAAACAGCAACGCTGGCAGAACTAAAAAACACCCACCATGGGAAAGTGCTTTTTCTCCCGCCAGACGCCGAGTGATGGATTGGGCCGGCCAGTGCACACAATGCATTTGTGAAAAGAGAGAGAGAGAGATAGAGGTGTGGGTGTGGAGGAGGGGGGCAGGGTCTGTCAGAAAAACAGTTCCACTTTACTCCTAGAATGCACTAAAATATTTAAGGGTTCGATATTTATTTCATTATTCCACACATCGGATGTGAGAGTGGACGTACACACAAATGGAAGCCTACAACAAAAGGTTTAAAGCAGTGTACAGAGAAGTGGTTGAAGTAAAGACAAAGCAGTGTCTGAATGAATGTTTCAGTAGGGTTGCCTCATTTTTGAGGCAAAAAAAGAAAAAAAAAGAAAAATCGGAAATGAACTACGATTAAACACTTCGAATGACAACCGAGGGCCTTGGAAAGTTGGGAGTAGATTTCCAGTTTTGACCGCGTTGTGGTTTTCTTCCTGAATGATGGAAATGCTTCTGCTCGGAGGTACGCACCAACCACACCTGCCAACCTCAAGAGTCAACAGTATTGATTAAACCGCCGCATCCTCTCAAATCCATCCCCATTTCCTTTGAAGGAGAAAATCATCCTTGATATCTGCCAACAGCTTACTTACTTAGGGATTTCTTCCTTTCTATCTAGGTTGTATTAATTAATGCATGCTTTTCTTAAATTAGCCCTCAGAGGAGCTATAACTCAAATTCCTGTATTTATGGAAGTAATAGGTTGGGAAAGAAATGCTAAACTGAAATAATTATGCAGTCCAACACTTTGCTTTGAGAATAAACTGCAAGAAACCTGATGAAATATGAATGTGCATTGGGTGCAAAGATAGTTAAATATTTACCATCCTGTGTTAGTCCACAACCTCAGTAAAGATGCTAGTCAACTGCAATAATTGCTTTACTGCAAAACTTTGCACTTGATTCATGGATTCACATGGATTCGCAGTTCACAGCATTTCTCTTTTTTTCCAATCTGCACCCATTAAATATATATATTTGTGAAACTGCTGGTACACCCAGTACAGTCCTGTATACATTTCATATTTCTACTTATGTATCAGGCAGGTAGTTGCATCTTAAACAGAAGCCCATACTGCAGTCTGGAAAGGGCACGCAGCAGTAAGATGGTGAGGGAGCCCCCTGAGGGACTGATCTTATATCAGAAGACTGTATATTTCTACGCTAAAGAGGCTATTCAAACCCACCAGTGCTTGAATTATTAAAGACACTGTATGTTTTTCAAAGCCTTGATTTAGCTTTTTTAAGGGGCGGGATATCTGCTGTGTTAGTGGTGGTGTGGCCAGGGGTAGAGGATAGTTGGGAGGGAAGGGAGGAGTGAGGAGAGAAGGGGGGGAGTTGTGGGCTATCAGAGGCTGGATTGTTTCTGTTTTCACCCCTCCCACCGTTGGCCTCGTCTTGCTAAAATGGCCTTTTACTTTCTAAGCATGCTTTTACTGCCTTTGAAGAGTTATTTTTGTTGATGAAAAGGATACGCCGCCTCGGTTAAAGCAAACCCAGGCTATTCACAAGGTTGTTTAATACTTTCCCCTCAGTTTGGCTTATAAATTTATCATCAGTAAAGCATACCGGCGGTCTCATGCTGTAGTACAGGCTTCAGGTTTAGTGGCTAAGGTTGAGTGAGCGAATGAAGGACTGAGAGAGAAAGAAAGAAAACGGTTTAGCAGCAGTTGATCCTGTTCTGAAGTGGGAGAGTGTGTACTCCAGGTTTTAAGACGTTAAAAGTCTTAAATTGGCTTTATCGATGACTCTCTTGATTCCTAGAAACAGTACAGAGGCCTCACTTGTTAACAACTTGTATGTTAATGACTTGTATTAGAACTGATCAATGTACTTTGGATGCAAGTGTTTCCCATCGCTTTGAAGTGAAGGCATTGATTGGTGAGAATATAACAGAATTAAACAATCGGTCCTCCTCAGTGCTGAGTGGAGCTGTTTTAGTAAGCCTGCTTCCCTTTCTCCTAATAGATTGTGAACCAGCATGGCTACGTGAAGACAGATTACCATATTGATATTGTGCTGTAATATATGTGGCGAAAAGTATTTGGACAAGTGAACTTTACACCCATATGTGATTCCAAAACAATAGGCATTGATCTGCTGCTAAAACAGTCTCCACTCTTCTGGTCTCAGGCTCTCCACTAGATTTTGGCACCTGGCTGCAGGGATCTTCTCTCATTCAGCTACAAAAGCATTAGTGAGGTTCAGCACTGATGTTGGATAATAAGACCTGGCTCACAGTTGCCATTTCTATTCATCCCAGAGGTGTTGGATTGGGTTAAAGTCATGGCTCTGTGGAGCCCAGTTACCAGTTTGATATTGGGGAATTCTGCAAAACCCTAGATTACACACAACAGCCTGGTTTCTGTACAATGCAGATGCAAATTTTAACCAAATTTCAAGAAGAAAAATGGAATAAGTCAACTTACTGTAATTTTCCATTTGCTGCCATTTTTGGGGAATTGGTTTGTCCAGATAAACACCTGGTGGCGCTAATTCTCTAATCACAGGGGTTAAGCCAGAAGGGGAGGGTGCAATAAGATGATGCTATTGAGAGTGTCAGTCAAAAAAGCTGCAAGGTGTGGAATACATTATCCTAATACATTATTAAATACATAATATTTGTACTGGGATACAAATACAGTGTATTTCTTAACATAGACTCTGTGCACAGGGACCATATTTGCAACTATGGATCAAATAACTAGGGGTAATTTGATTGGCAGATGCATGGAAAAACATATCCCATCATTGCAGATCCTTTCAGATTTATAGAGCATTTTAGCATCTTTAGGTTCTTGTTTTAGTTTTAGTGCTCATGACTCTTCACTGTCAAGCCTTTCAAACCTTGTATCCATCTAGATAACCCCATTGTGCTTTGCATCTTCAACAACAAAGGCAAACAGGCACATTTAGCAACCAGATAGTGGATGTGTACATAAGCTTAGCCTGCTAGCATTTGGGTTTTTATGAGATAATATTATGTATATTTTGTGTTTTCAGCTTGTTCCTTCTATCCCTGTGTGGTTCAAGATTCTCATTAAAGGGTGAAAAAGGTGAAACATTTAAAAATATCCATCAGTTTTTTTCCCCCTATGGTGTTGTTTTATATGATAATAGCTGCATGTTATACTTAATTACTCTCACATAATTGCTTTCCACTACAGATGTTCAAGACCTTAGTTGTCATTTAGACACTGGCACAAACAGTGTTAAAACCATCATATCCTGTTCATAAACACACATAACCTCCACCAACACCACACCAGCTGTCTGTTCCCTGTGCTTTGGTTGGAGGTGCAAAGGAAGAGATGCTGTTTATGGATGCTATTCCAAGTAGAATATTGCTGGTGTATTGCCCACCAAACAGATGTCTCTCCTGAATTAGTTACCTCAGGTTCCTCCCCGAATACCAAATCAGGGAAAACATACAGTACATGTTGTACGCTTTTCTGATTTATTCATTCAGTCTATGGCTCATGCTTATACAACGTAATGCAAATGAATGGCGTTTATCACTGCTTCATGGTATATAGTATACAGTAGTAAGGACGCAGCAGCTTGATGTTTTATTGATTTGTCTTCTACAAGGATATCACAGATAAATAAATGATACAGCCTTGAATTAAAGGTGCTGCTGCTGTTTCTGATGCTGTTGGGATTTAAATGACTGTAAGAAAATCTCAGAGCTCTCAGCCAAAAACATAGATTGCAGTTGTACTGCAGTGGGAGGACTAGGTGGTCCAGACTTCTCTGTTCAAACACAGCTACACCGTTTCCTCTTTTAAGGTGGGAGGGCATGAAAACAAGTGGAACTCATGATATCACCCTCCCTCCTCCTCCTCCTCCTCCTCCTCCCCTCCTTTAGCCGAACCACATGGCCCAGGCTTTCTTTATTAATAGTGGAGTGCTTGACAAAGCAGGGTAATTAAAGCAATAGTGCCGGTTGGGTTTCATTGATAAAGATTGGAGACGATGCACCTCTCTGTGGTGTGTCAGCAGCAGAGCTCCCGTCCCCTGGATCCCTCATTCGCCTTTCATCTCCTCCACTCAGCCATGAAAAATTCATCCAAGACCTCCAGAAATATTTATTGTAAAATCTTAGGGAGAAGTGGTAGCACTGAAAAATTCATGGCCTTGTTCGCTTCCAACAGCTGTGGACCCCTTAATTAATTTGATTGCTCACATTACACAATAAATTCATTTATACAATATTTATCTGTCCTTTTTCTCTGCTGGGTCTAATCAAACAGACATATTCTTTATTCTTTTTTTTCACCTACTTCACAGTATGTATCACAGTATATATTTCAATTTTAACGGTGCCTTTAATTTGTTTACGCTGCCTATTTTTCTTTTATACAATACCACTGTGTGGAAGATCATATGCTCTAGAAGCTTCACATGATTTAGAATTTTGCACTTTCAATATGTGAGGGGATTAAAAACTACAGGTCTACAGCCTTGCTAGCAGCTCAGCTGTCAGTCTGTACTAGACACTACATGTTTTGAGCTAAACAATGGAGATTTACTAACATACAGTATTTAATCACAGTTTTGATTAGTATAAATAATTACAATCTATTTTTGATGGCCCAATCAGCATAATTGGCACTTTTACATTTGGTAGTATTTCTTTCCCCACTAGAGCTGAATGCTAAGGTCACACAGAGAAAGTTTATGGCAAAGTCATAGATTTTCAATTAGCCAATTTAAAAGTTTCATCAAGCTTTATCCACTAGGGACTATGAATGTGAATACAATATTTCATAGCAATTACAATAGTAGATGAGATATTTATGGACAAATCAGGACATATGATCAAAAAACTGATGGACCAACACCAGCAGCAGAGCACGAGTTAATTGGAAATAGTTAATAATTAATTATTGACCTTTTTAAAATATTTTAGCATTTTATGTTTATTTATGTATTGTGACAGTGGCTGAACTTGTGTGTACAGAAAACTCCAGTACAAGCCTTTCCTTCTGCATTTTAACATATCTGTCTCACATCCCTAACATCCAGTATATACTGTCGTATATGCACAGTGACATTAAAGCTTCCCCCAAAAACATGAGAAAAAATTATCTCCACGTAGCTCCGAAGAGTCTGTGATTGCTTTGTCGCTTTAGGATGTAGCATTGTGTTTCTGAAACTGGGATTTAGGCATACGCAAAAATAAAACGATACACTTCAAGATTAGGTTTGTCATTTTTTCCTATGCATTCATATGAGGAGCAACTAATCTGTAGGATGCCTTGACAGCTAGTAACAGCTAGTAACAGCTCCATGTGACAGGTGTCTTCCTCTGGTATATAATGACAGTGTGAGGACTCATGCTGTGTAATACAGACAACAGTTTTTATAATGATGGAATATCTACAGTGTGCAGACTTAAAGCGAGAACTCTTGAGGATGCTTCAGATGCACTTTTGAATTGTATTTTGAATTGTGCTTCTCATACTGGCAGCACTATGAGAAGCACAGCCTAGCAATAACGTACTGTCTCCTAAAGGTTACATTTACAGTAAGTGAGCTGGAGTAGATGAGAGATAATAAGGCCTATCAGGCAATTCATTACCCGTGGACCCAGGTATTCAGTCTTACTGCCCACTGAGATTTGGTACCGGTCCAGTCCTGCACCAGATGAAAGCCTGAGGGGAGTGATAGGTCAGGGTTAATGGTTATAGCGTAGTATCGTGTTCTGCTCTGTTGAAGCCCACCCTCTCACCCTGCCAAGAGGGCTCAGAGGTCAGCGGGGACATTAGTCTCAGCCCCATTCTTCATTAGCCTTGCTAATTACAGGGCTTCTCTACAGGGATGGCAGCTCATGCCTGGGACGAACCTCGCGATCTTCTGCCACCTGTCTTTATTTTATGCCACTATAGGCCCTGCCATATGCTGAGCTTTGGTTGGCTACTATAAAAGTGACACTTCTTCTTGACTCAGTGCTTCCCCAGCCAGTTTAGACATATGTCAAGTCAACGTATCCACACCTAAGATCACTTACCGGACTGTGCGCTCTGACATGAAGCCCCAGAACTTTGCGTGCTGACAGGCCCTATTTTCTGCTATGAGAACGCTCTCTTACAGGTCCTTTGCGCTCTTATCGATGGAGAAGCGGCCTGTGACATTGGCTTTGGCCTCTCTCGCCTGTTGTTGTTATGTGTAAGACAGCTTTTCTAGCCCTGGTGATCTGTGGAGCAGTGCTGCCTGCTGAGCCAGGTGTCAGAATGATGATTGCTTTCTGACCTTGGCCAGCTCCCCATTACATCCATAATGAAACCTGCACTTCCTATACAGCTGCTGCTAAATGGTAAAAGGTGCCTCACTATATGTCTTTGCCTTTGATTTCTTGTGGGTGCTGGCATTTGATCCTTAATGTACTTCCTCTTTTGGTGACCATATACCTCTGTGGCCTGCCATCACAGTACAGTGGTTGGTTGCCTTCATTCACTTCACGCATCTGTGGTCCTATCTACAGCCCTTTGATTATGTTCTGAGAACATGTTGGAGGGACCTTTAGGACTGCCTCATCTGAGGTTGCAGACCAAACCTGTGTCCCTGATGTGGAACACTATTCCATACTTCAAGGAATCTCTCTGTACTGAATGATTTCAAGAAAAAATCTGCTGTAGTTCAGATTTTCTGACCAATACTTTTTCAATTAGTAGAATCCAGGTCTGAATTGGTTTTATACTAGTGGGAAGCAAAACACATTTTATATATTTGCATTGGCATAAGCCAGCAACAGCAAAAATCATAGATTTATTTTGTTTATTGGCTTTATTATAATTATTAGATACATTTAACATTTATAAACATCTACTTTATACTTGTGCTATGGTATGAAATAGCAGTTACTATTACTGAAATTACGGCAATGCAGAATACAGAGAAGATGTCAGAGGAAATATACACTGACTGTATAGCCACATAACCACCTCGATGCAACAGAGTGCACCAATCACTTTTACAATCTGCATTGCCACAACACATTTTTGGGGAGGTGTACATCAGACTCTTACCTATGCATACACCTAATGTAGACTAGATTTGACACAGAAACATAAATATAGCTTATTTTAACTAATGACAATAATATTTTTAGTTGGGTACCCAACCACACTTTAGCTTTTATTAAAAGTTTTACAGGTCATTAAGACGTTATTTGTGTTATGTGTAATAATTTCATTAAAATGGTGGCTTTGCAAAATTTTATCCTTATTTTTCGCCTTCTACAAAATCCAGAACATATTATGGTTCTTGCTAATTAATTATTTCCTGAACAAAATACTAGGAGTTGGCAGCAGGTCAGTTTTCAGTGTTGTGTGTTGTCATCTTGTGCTTTTGGAGACTGAAGGAAAAGAGAAGACGGGTTATTAAGAAGTGAAAAAGTGGAAAGGGAGCTTTGAGTAGCACAGAGGTACCATCCCATAACTTCTCTGCACATAGGCCTGTCTGAAAAGTACCATTGATCAGTTCAGAGTCTCTTGTTCAGCACTAACCGCTATCCCTCATCCCAAACTGTCACAGAGCCATCAAGATCAAATCCTGCTTCTACATGGCAGGCCTGAGAGTGCGTTTCCCTCTGATACCATACAATCCCAATAGACAGGGGAGCAATAGAAAGAGCCCAGTAGAAAACTAGAACTGCTGCGACATCTTTGGCAACCATTACTGCCTTTTTTTGTGACATAGTTTTTGATATGTCACCTTCTGATCTGATGAAGGTTTCTGCTGGTCTCGCCTCAAGGGGTCGGGGGGGGAGGCTGCGCTTGCAGAAAAGTCGGCGAGAAAACGAGCACTTTGCATTCAATTGCTCCCCATTTGGTACTTCTTTCCCTGCCGCATCTGAAGAAGAGAGCAGACAAACAGATATCCAGAGGAGCTTCCTCTCCTTTTTCATCCCCTTTGTCAAGTTAATTTACAGCAGAACCTTCCCCGATGCAGGATGCTATGTGAGTTATTGATTATTTTCCTCTCGCTCTCAGAGCCATCATCCGGAGCCTTGATGGAACAATGAGGGAGGGTTGGGCCCCGGAGGAGTGGTATGTACAACTCTGTACACGCCACTTTACACTTGTAGTCACTGTCGAGAACATACATCAGAATTCAATTTACACTGCTTTTAGACAAATGTAAACATACCAAACACAATGAGCAAGTGCAAATCTCTGTAGTCTGAGGTCATAACACACAAGCAGACAGGAATGTGATTTGACTTCCACTAAAGGGTGTGTAAATGAAATTGGAAAACATGTTTTATGAAAAGTAAATTCTCAAAACAATAGGTGAGAAAACACTTGTTACTGGTTTGAGCATTTTCACCAAAAAAGAAGTTAATTTGAAAAGAGCAATATGGATACAATACAACAGGCTTGCATCACTAGACTATCAACATATAAATGGTAGGTTGGGAAGCAGTGCAGATCTTTCTTTGAATTCTAGTTAATTTAAAGGTTAGTACATGAATTCCATCCTCAGTGAATGCTAGAGCATGTTTGGAAGAACTGAAGGAGGAGGATAGTGAAGAGGACGACCTGGTGGAACACTGTCAGAATGTCAAAAAGCCTCCCTGACTTCAGTAATCCCCTCGTCTATGAAGTACTCCCTCCTGCGATTAACTGTCTAATGAACATGCAAAAAGATAGCACTGAAGTAGGCCAGAATAATGCTTCTTAGGCAGTTTGATAAGACTTCTGTCCTCTGATGTGGCGTAAATTAAACATTCTTTGGCAATTACCCCAGTGCAAAACATTTAACCAAAGATTAGGTCAAATAAAATATTTGGCCAAGTTTAATCTGCATGTTGCTGTTGTTGTTTGCCAATATTATATTAAATTAAAAATATTGAAAACAACATACAATCTCCATCAAAATGTTGATTTAATATAACGTTTCATTTCAAATTAACCTAAGACAACAAGACAATTTGTCGTATGATTCTATAGTATTGTGTAATATGTCTCAGTCGGGGGTTTGTCAGTGTTTGCTAACAGTTGGCTCGATCGGTTTTATACTGTGTCATGAAAAGAAAATCAAACAGAGGGATTGTTGCTTTTGATGTGAACAGATTAAACCATCAAAGATTTTAATTGTTTCTAAAACGCTTTCAGATCTTTAGTATTCCCTTTGCTGAGACTGTCTTCCATCTGTCTCCCAAATGCTGTACCATGATGGGGGATACAGCATAAACTCACACAGGCACTGGCAGACACACACATAAACACACAGGACAAGTGTAGGCCTCACATAATTATGCACTACTGATTCATTAGAGGGTAAAAGTTCTGCTACTCCCATTAATTTTTGAACTCATTTTGAATGTGTAATAGTGTAGATCAAAAGATGAACATTTCATCTTTGATTATTATTTGTCACATTAACTCAGCATTAGCATTAACTCCTTTTATAGTAAATCAAACATTTTTATGTATATGAACCCGCCCACTTATATAAACATACTGTACCACTGATGGTAAACTGAGTCATTGGAACAGACTTTTGTAAGGAGGAGAAAACAATACAGTGGTGCACAGTATAGCATAGTATTGTATAGTATAGCATAGTAGTATAGTATATTATAGTATATGAACCAGTTACACCACAAAAATGTACTGTGTCAATTATTCAGTCTTAGAGGTGTAGGTGGGGTATTATTTATTTTTTTCTTTCTTGAATCACTGCAGCTCTGATTTAAAGGAAAACCACAGCCGATATGAAAGTTTGGCTTTACTTTTGTAACCCCTGCTATCTGTTATTAACATTGTATCTACCAAAGTGTAACTGCTGGTATTATTATCCTGCAGTAGTTTTTAAAGTTAGTTAGTTTTTCATGCAGATTAAGTCCTGATGCAGCTCTCCCAATTTTGTACTGGGCTTGGGAGCAGCTCTCAGAGTACACTAGCTTGTGCAACCTCAGTGGCTCGCGGCTTGTGGACACTTTGGGAGTTCAGGGACACTTTGACATATGACCAGAAGGAGCCAGGTTGTAAACTCGGAGCTACTTCTTCATCCAGTTAAAGTTATTTGTTACTGAATCTATTTAGATAGAAAATCAGTCCTGTAATGGTGTTTTTGTTTGCACAGGAAAACTATAAGTGCATACAATGGTAACATAGGATATGCCAAAGCTTAGGTGTCCCAGTCCCCTACTACATCCTAACTGTGTGTATTATACAGTATTTTAATTTTAGCACACCTGAGTACAATGAGAAATACTTTTTATGCTAAGAGGAAATAATACATCATCAGTCATAATGTAGAATCCCACTGTCCACTAAATGTCTCAGCCAAAGCAAAAAAGGGTCGAAGAAATGTGTGTTTTACACCGTGGGAAAATCGCTTACATCAAGAACACATTCAAAAATCAATTAGTATTTTAGATTTCATACTAACTGACTGAAAAAAAAGTTTGTAAAATGTATGATTGTTAGAAAAAATATTTTGCACCCAGTTCAACCTTTAACAGTCTAGCTTTGAAAATAAAATAATTACACCAGACGGATACTGATCTCATTCATTTAATAAAAAGCACAAAAGCTTTTTAACATAATGCTGAACTAATCCTATAGTATGTAAAGCAGTGTCTCTTCCCACCTCTATAAATAAGATCCAAATTGGGGCAGTTAGTAATGTAAAAGTTGCTGGAGTGGTACAAGTGGCAAAACTTTGTGCCAGCAGTGATCTTGGCTTCACAGCAGGTCTTGGCCCCGGCTTCAACCTGTCTTTTATCTTCTTTTGTTGGCGTGGCTGCGTTGAAACAGAGGTCCAGAGCATCTCCTCCCTCCTCTAGTATGGCTCCACAAACATAATTGCCTTCGAGTAACAAGCCTCTGCCCTGCATCACCGCTACAATCACCGGAATACCTCACCCCACCTCTCCCCCTTTCTGCTTCTCTTTCCCCTTTCTCCCTTGTTTCCTAGCTCTTGCTTAGCAAACATCAAAGGGACCTATCATACCCCAATGGTTTAAATCTTTTAACAGGGAATAACAGCCGGAGTACATCCAGACCTCTCGCGTTCCAGTCATGTCACCATGTGTTCCCGCAATGATCGCCAGGGGAGAGGCTCCAGCCGGGTGGAGATCTTTTCTGGTGGTGCGTGTTCTCTCTGCAGGACCATGAGGGGGGCCCCAGCACTGTGATCAGGGGCCAGGCCAAATTCTGTTTGAAATGTGAATGGGCTAATTTTCATCAGCCTCCCTCATGCTAGGGGAAGTCCCAGGTGCCACAGCATGCCATGGGTCATCATTAAAAGACAGCTGCCTTCAAAAAAATAAAATGTATTTCTATTTTTTTTTAATAAAGGCAGTGTCACAGCATCTTGTGGCAATGTTTTTTCTTTTATTCTTTTATTATTTCTTTGTTAAATTCATAAACCTTAATGAACAAAATTTTAAAAAAACACATGCTCCTGAATATTCAGGATTTTTTCTTCTGTTCTTTATTTGATTTCTTGTTTCGTTTTATTTCCCCTATTTTTTTTTCCTCGGTTGGAGCATAAACAAACAAAACAGTGACTGAATGCAGAGACGGCCTAGCTCAAGATATGGGGTGGTGATGGGGGTTCATATGTGATTTGAAATTCAGACGGATTCTCTGATCAAAGGAGGCTCAATATCTCTCGGCTCCTCAAAGGGACTTGTATCAAACAAATGTGATGTGACCAAGTGTAGAGCAGCACTCATTAAGCGCTAAAGCAGATAATGACAGGTAAAGAAGAGGAAACGGCGCCATGCTCTAATTCTCTCCCCCCGCTGAACAGGCGTTTGTTTGCTTTTGCGTGTGTTTTCTGTGTCTTCCTCGCGCCTGCGTTTTTGTTGCTTTTGATATTGATTAGGGAGGGAATAGGAGAAGAGGTGCACAAGGGTTTCACACACCTCTATCCTGCTCCCTTTTGTCAGAGACAGCCCTTGAGTTCTTGCTGTTGTTCTCTGCCATGTGCCAGCGCGGGGAGTTTGGGTTGCTTTGCACACAAAGTCACAAGGAGCTAAACGCCTCTCTTTAGGGTCTGCAGGGTATAAACCACCCCATTGTTTTCTCTTTTGTGTTGTTAGGAGAAGTGAGCAAATGTGAAAATTACACCCGCCTTGTCAAGGTTTTCTATAATAAAGATCAACTTTGTAACTAGAAGAAAATACATCAATCTAATGAACCAACTATATGTACTCTGGAGAGATGTATGCAACAGTAGCACATGTGCTACTGTAGATGTTCAAAGCACTGAATCTATGCCAATAGAGACAACATGTATAAAAAAAGATATTATTAAGCATTAGATATATGTTTGATGTTTGGCACTTTCCTCATGCAAGTCTTTTTCCCCTGCCTCTGTGTGTTTGGGTCCTGACCTTCAGCAAGCACACGGCTCCAAATGAGCCGGGCCAGTTTTGTAGTCTTTTTGTGCTTGGAGGAGCCATGAAATATTCAGGCTTAGTGCTTCCCTGAGACCAGGCTGGTGGCTGTGGCTTTGTTAGCATGCCTCGCCCTGCGTTCCTCGTCCACTGTCCACTCCGCACCTTGAACCATGATCCTGGAGGGGGGTGAACTCAGGGAGTCCACTGCCCTCCAAACATAATGTCCCATTTTCTGCTCTTCCACACTGAAGGTTCTTCCTACGTTGCTTGATGAGAATTACTCTACGCCGTCGTGCAATTCCTCCCACCTCGTTGCTTGATAGCAGCATATCTGCTGTATGGCTATTTCCAGCAGGTAAGGGTGTGGGATATAGCTCTATGTGGACTTTGTCAATTCATGACCAATGGCGAGGTCCTGCATTATACACTAAGCTGAGCAGGAGAGCAGGTTTGTTTTATTCACAACCTTGTGGATTCAAACAGATTGCTCAGACTGGGGAATTGAAGCAGATACTATCATACACGTCCAAGATATGGAGAGAGAACAGGTAGGAATAAACTATGTATAAAAGCAGTGGTAAGCTTCAGCCTCAGGCAAAGCTACATGGGCTACATTGTTACCCTCCCCAAAGCCACAATCAATTCTTGGCTTCTCGGTATCCAAATGTTTATTTTTGCTCAGCTGAAATATAATGACAAGTCGTTCTGAGATACAATTGGACCCTCGGCTCGCATTGGTATTACAAACGCCTTGGTTTGATTTACCTTGGTTTGGGATGAGTTCAGAGCTGATCAAATTTAAAAAAGTTCTAAATACCAACACCCCGCATCTTCACTTATAAATCAGCAAAAGCGAAGGAGGTGAATTCTTTTGCCCATTTCAGAACCCAGCACTTCATTGTGTTTCTACGTACTGACCAATTTCATAGATTCAGATCACTCCAGATTTCATATCCTGCATTTCAGACCTAACAGCTGTAACATATTACTGCTCTATTCTCCTTTATAAAATAATCATCTCATTCAAATTCATAATACTGATGGCTTTCATGTATCATCTGTATAATCCTGCCATAATTTCCCCGATATGTCTGTCCAGATCTGGAGTCATAAATAACTGTTCCGAGACCAAATCCTCTGTAAAAGGGCAGGATGTATGTGTGGGTGTCCGTCCTGCGTCAGATATAAACCTGGCTATGTGCTCCATCTAGCCTGACATGCACTTAATCCAGCCTGACGAAGAGATGCGCTTTGTAGGTTAGCAGGGGCTTCACGGAGGCGGCGAGAGGCACTGCGACCCCAAATCCCACCTCCACCCCAATCTTTTCCTTAGCCTCAGACACACTACATCCATAAGTATTCCATTAACCCCAGTCCTACCTGTCTGAAGAGCTGACCATGGCTAAATCAGAGTGTGTAGATGTGTCTGTTTGAGTCTTTGTGTATGTTAATACATCATACCTGAACAAATGTGATTGGATTTCCACCTGGCTACTTACTAATCCATATTTGTACATTATTGCTGCTTCTTTTTTGTCAGCATACAGAGCCTGCTGTAGACAAGACGTGAGTTAAAAGTGCTTAGCGTTCACACTGGTACTTACTTCAGGGCCCTATAGGCCCTTTGCAGACTATGGCCCCACGTAACACAGCACAAATCCTAGTTCAGGGGTGAGGGCACCTACTAGTAGCTAATATCACCATATGGGTAGTGACTATGAAGCACACACAAATGTACGCTTATAATAGTAAACAGTGCACAATGATTGGAAACTGTTATTAGTTATGTCCATATCGCTGCCCTTACCTCAGGGAACACACAGATTAACTGCAGTAAAATCAACCGTGGGAAAACTAATGTCCCCACTTAGAGCAGCCAACGCCCAACTCAATCAGTTTGAATACAAAAAAGCTCTACTATAGTGCTATTGTTCAAAACACACACACACACACTTCAAAAAACACTATACACTGCATCCTTGCATCTCATAATACATTTCTACATTCAGCATATTCTCCCACAGGAACAGGCGTGCCAGGCATGTGCTGACGTGCATCTGTAATACCTCACACTCACACTAGGGGGCAGTATGTGACTTGAAAACATGGACAGAAGAAGGCAGCGCCTAGCCATGGCTCATGTGTGCAGCTCCAAAAATTAAAGGAAATTTAAAGTCAAATTGATGTTATCCTCTGTAAAAGCAATTCTCTCAGCGCGCACCAGCAGCATTGTA
The DNA here is from genome assembly GCA_900302695.1 of Helostoma temminkii. NCBI lineage: Eukaryota > Metazoa > Chordata > Actinopteri > Anabantiformes > Helostomatidae > Helostoma > Helostoma temminkii. Next base: position 29,297 of record OMLM01001851.1, on the reverse strand, counting down.
CAAGCCATGTATACTGTGTGCGAATTTAACAGCCTCTAAACAATAATAATATGTTCTGGAGTGCGGCTGCATATGTGGAGTTTTTTCAAAATGAAAAACAGCACATGTGTAATACCTTAGCAGGATTAGTGGTGTGTCCCTTGTTTTCACTGAATAGTCATTCACGCATGTCCATTCCTGAGAGACTTACTTCTCTTTTGGAAATGGTGATGGAATTTGAGCAGATATGTACATGAGTGCATGTTTTTAACAATGTACTTCAATGAAGAGCATCATGCATTTCTATGTTTATTATTGAATTTATATAAAATAAATCCAGTGGCTGGATGTTTGACACTACGCCTCCTGTCGACGCCTAGCATTTGAATTTACACTTGTTTTATATACACTGTTGCTGAGGCCCTCAGTCCCTCTCACTTCATGATATCTTGGTAAATGCTTTTAATTTGAGAGGCTTCTCAGCACGTGTAGATAAAGATAGATTACTCGTCTGATCATGCACAATTTGATCCGCTTGAATTGCCTCAAACGTTGCACGCCGCAAAAAACGCCCGTTTCCATTTCAAATGCAGGTGGGCAAAGCGTGGCGCTGACACATGCACCGCTCTATGAGCAGAGTCAATTAGGAGAGGCTGCACATTATTTGTTAATTAAATAGGGGCTACCTTAACCACAAAGGTACAGCAGCTCACACCTCACAGTGCAACACTAACAGCTGCCAGGCCTTGTTCTGCTGAGAGAGAGGGGGCTGTTCATTAAGCAGCGCTATCTCTCCTGGGCTTGTCCACCTGCCTTGATCACGTTTGCATTAATAATGCATCGCCGAGTGCAGTAATACAACCATTACATTCTGTGCTCCTCTCAGCCTCTCGCTGGCAGCTCTGCCACCACAACATGGGGGGAAAATTGTAATCTTTTTCTCCTTTATCCAAGGCTCCTCTTATATTGCCACCCCAAAGAACACATTTCTGCTGTATACACACACCAAAATGGCTTTACCCTTTCTCTTTTGGGTTCACTACACTTTGAAGACAATGCTGTAGACACGGCTTCCTCCAGATGAAAGTTGACCATTTGGAGTCACAGACTGAAGAGTGTTCATTCCTCTGCTTTTCCTTATCTGCTGTGATATATATTGCAGCCGCTAAAGAACAACGGTGTTTGTTTCTCAGAGAGGGGGAGAAGTGGCGAGTGATAGGATTCTCAGCCGCAGACGTGCTTTTCAAGGTGACCATGAATTTTAATGGTAGCGGGAATTGTTTGGGAAGATTCCCCTCAATTATTGGGCTCGTCTGATAGGAATAGATTGGGGAGATTTGCATAGATTTCAAACACCTGTAATTAAATCTAAATGTGGCAAGGCCTCTGTCGAACAGCTGGCTTTTAATGCAAGAGGACCGAACCCCGGAGAAGAACACACCATTTCCAGGACTCACATTCTTGTTAAAATTCACAGCATAATTGTCATTGTATAGGAAAAGAGTATATCCAAACAGTCAGTGGGAGAAACTGAAGCAGTTGCAGAGCAGGCATGGCTGCTTGCTGGCTGGGCAAATATTACTTATTATTTTCTAATGTAACTCTCCTAAGCCTGAGCTCAGATTTCCATTTGGAAGCAAACATTAAGGAGATTCAGGAGCCATCCAAGTGGCCAAGTAATTAATGTTACCATGCACGCCCAAGATATTAGAATGTTAACAGTGTTGGAGCCATGTGATTCCGAATACAGAGTGAGGGCTTTATTACTGCGGCCCAGACAGGGGGTGACATCCCTCCTAATTGGGGACATCAGAGTTCCTGCTGCTGCGTCTTATCCTCAGTTCAGATCGCTCCTTTTTTAATTTATTCACTTTCCCTTCTCCCCCCTTTTCATTCTCCCTCTCTCGCTCCTTATCACTGGGATCTGCTCTCATTAGCAGTCGACTGCGGCCCCCCTCGTTTGCATTTCAAGTGGCGGTACTGTGCAGGAGCAGCCCCGCATTACCGTCAGGCACGGAGAGAGAGAAATAGAGAGAGGAGGCGAGAGCAGGAGCCGTCGTATGCAGTTGATGCTTCATCACGGCGCCGCATCCCGACATCTGGGGCGTCTTTTTTCCCATGAGCACCAGTGTGTCATTAACAGGATTAATCTGGGCCCTAATTTCCTAATGATCGCTGTTTTAATGTATGTGAACGAGTGCAGTCTCTTGACTCATTACCGCCAATTTGCCTGAGACACACATAATCAGGCTCTCTAACAACCCACCAACATTTATTTTTGCTAATATGATTTTTCTCTCCACTGTGGATAGAGCAAACACAGTTTAGTTCTGGCTGAGTGGATTCCCAATCAGTGCTTATTATACGCTTTACCGAAACTGAATGACATGCAAATCAGCAAAATCTCATTTATCTGTGGATGCCCGACTGTTGCTTTATGAGGCTGCTTAGTTTTCTTCATTACATTATGAAGCGCATTACATCCTGGTGAGAAATGACTGTGAAACTCTATTGGTGAAAAACAGCATTTGACCTCCTTCAACAAAGTTTTACTGTCAACAAAACTTAGAACTTAAGCACGTACACAGTGTGAGTTTAAACAATGTGGTAGTAACTCGGTAAGCTCACTTAAACATTAACACCAACTGCACTATTGACTGGGGACATGGTCTGGGATTTTGTGGCTAGTGGTACCACACCATCATATAAACACTCAGATGTATTCAAGCCCCGGGGCAGCTGCAGGGTAGACCTGTGAAACCCGGCCATGGTGTCTTGGTTTAAGGGAAAAGTCTCAAGGATCGTCACCCAAGAGGATCCTCTGTGCCTTCTGTGACAGTTGACCTTTAACCCCCACAGCCTCTGCAGTGGCTGCAAAAAGAAAAAAAAGAAAAAAAAAGAAAAAAGTGGTTCAAGTTGCATCTTTGCAGGTCAGCAGCCCCTGTGTGATTTCATAAACCTGAACATCAACAGAAAGTGAGGATGACACAATGTTTAATATTAATGTTTGATGTGTATAACAGTGTCCATAAAGGTTTGCTTTGTGTTTTTGTATGCTGAGAAATGGAACAAAGCTTGGATAGCTATCACTAACTAGTACACTATAGTTCTATGATTCATTATTCTCAACAGCAGCACATGATGGTCAGTGCAGTGTTCCCTTAGTATAAACAAAGACTGGTCTGTTGACATTTGGTAAAAACTATCAAAAAGTACTTAGTGTATATAAAGCCTGAGTGTATGTAAAAATTTAAAGATCTGTGTGTCAGTAAGCTTTAAAAACAGGACGAGCTTAAGACAAGGGTTTTTGTTTGTTGTGTAAGTTGTGTAAGACTGAAGTTGAAGCCTATTTCATGTTTCATAATCTATTATATGATATTTAATGCCTGTCATATGAAAGAAGTTGTGTTCTTGTCTGACAAATGTTTCACCAGTGCAGCAGGATTTTTAGTGTCTTAACAAATGGTCATAATTCAGAATTGTATGAAAAATGAAGTATTATCAACAAAATGTGCTTACAAAATATTTAAAATTTGAAGGTTATCATGTACAATGGACCCTTCCCAATAATATACAGTATCTATAATGTGAGATAATCTAATGAAGTATTTATTGTACTTCCTAACTGTGCTGAAGTACTCAAAGTTATTTACATACCACCAGTTCTTGTAACAAACAAACTGCGATGTGCATCAGGCAACAATGCAATGCAACAAGAAATTACAATATATTTGCAATTTGATGCCCCTGTGTTGGCAAGATTTAGTCATATGGAAGACATGGCACAAAATATATATTTGTAGTTTTGAAAAACATCAGGGAACAATTTTGTTACTGTGCCACAGTATGTGCATAGCACATGTGGGAGGTATCAACAGATGAAGTTTCCCTTATGCTGATCTACAGCTGCCAGTAATGCAACACTCAGGTTTCCAATATTTGAAAACTCACGTGAAAGACATTTGAACATAACTGATATCTGATTTCATCTGTTATGAAATATTAATTAAAGTCCTTTAAATGTCAGCCTGCTAATTGGTTTGCACCTGCATACGATGAGCAAATTTCATGATTAATATTACCCCCAACTCACCCTTCGATCCCTGGTAAAAACTCCTGGTACAAGTAGAAGAGTGCAGGGTAAATATTGAATCTGGGACTAAACTCCTGCTGTACGAGGTAGAGCAGGGGAAGATGTGTGAGAGTTGAGAAGCTGTCCTAATTAAGAAGCTGTAATCAGGCTTGGAGCTAGGGGGTAACTCCCCGGGTGTCATTTGTGATATTAAACCATGCTGTCCTCTGCCTCCTGTTTGTTGTGCTTCACTGGCTGAAGCTAATCCCTTTTAATATAGCCGCAAATATGCAAATGGCCATTTCAATATACCAACCACCTTCGATGGATATCCTCTTTTAATTCAACAAAAGTTAGGAGCAAGACCTTGTCAGTCAAACTCCTTTCCCCCTCATAATAATACTAATGTTTTCCCATTACGCACAGTCCAACTAATTAAGGGGAAGTTTGTGTGGAGGAGGATTTGTGTTTCCCAGGAGAACGGAGGACATGACTTTTTTCACTTCTTAGGGCTGGCCTCAGGCGGATCTGAGAGTTGTTTGCTCACACTCTTCAAGTCTTCATAAAATAATGCAAAAATGGAAATGCACATAACAAACGTCTCTGGTCTGGTCTAGACCAGCTCCCTTGGCACATGCAATACTCTCCATATGAGCACTCGTGGAATGAAAAGCTCAGCATCACTGTCTGTGGATGAATGGCGCAGTTTGTGAGCAGGGGTTCGAAAGGCCAAGTACCCCACAATGAGATAGCAGCATTTATATCCTTGCGACACAATTCATAAATAATGGATGAGTCTGTAAATCTCTAGCACCCTGTGCATCTACATGTCACAAGTGACTCAATGATGATACCATAAAGCAGAGCTAAAGTGGTTTAAGGTCTATTCTGTGGAAGTCTCAGGATAAAGAGGGCTAAAAGAACCAAGGGACATACTTCCTCTAGTATTCCCCCAACGCCTGTGGGGAATACTAGAGGAAGAAACACTCTGCTCTCAGCTGCTTAACCTCCAGACTAAAAGCAACCAAATAAAACTATGTTACAACCAGCTGATGATGGAAGGTTCCCAAGCACAGGATAGGTTGCTGCTGAATTCTTGCCTTATTAATGAAATGGCATTGTGATAAATTGGTGGAAGCACCTCACATAAACTCCATAAGGCATTTGAAAGCAGACCCATCAGCTCTGAGCTGCAGGTACAGTATGATTTGGGAAGTAAAATGAAGTGTTGTATGTGGTGGCCCAGAGCTATATGGTGCAGCTTCAGAAAAGACATTAAATGAAAACGTTCACCGATTTGAAAATGCCTGCGTAGAAAGAAGAAAAGGAGGTAAAAATAGACTACTTAAGAAAGCAAAAACATCATATCTACATGTACACAGGATAAAGCAATACTACTCTTAAATAAAGTGTATGTAATGTACATGCTAAAGTTGCATGGCGATCAATCTGCTTGTGCATGGATGACTAAGGGAGTAAGAAACAAAAGAATGCATTGAAAACGTGTTAACAACTCCTGTTTATATATTTGTAACAATTAAGAAAAAAATACAAACATTTTGTCTGTCTAATGATCCAATTTTGGAGCTACTGGATGGGCTAGGGGCTTTAGCGTAGTGAACTGTTATTAATCACAGCACATCACCAGGCTTTAATGTTTAGCGAATCCACAGAAAATGAACTGACTCTGACAAACACACTTTTGGGCCTTAGAAATGCAAAACAAAGTCTTGTTTTGTTGTTAAAAAGAACCTAACCCACAAACCTGCACAAGTGAATGGAATGACACAGTTTTTAGGAGGTTCCGCCTGCATCTATTATAAAAGCCATAATTCTAAACCACTCGATGCAGGAGAGGATGTGTACATGTGTGGTTGTGCAGGCATTATGCCCCAAATATGATCTGCCTCTGGTTTCCGCACACCCTGGACTCACTGAATGATTTTCCGACACTTATAGGAGCTCTGCTTCCACATAGAGCTTCTTCTTGTAAGACTGAGACTTTGTGATTATTAGCCTCTTCCATTTCCACCTTTAATTTCTCTGGAACAAATTTCCTCTTGTGTTTTTGCTGGTCATTCTCCAAACTCTCCATGACAGACACCAGTGACACACACAATATGCTAATAAATGTAACAAAGCCACAACCTGAGGGTAAGACTGAATCTGATAATGGAGCAATTAACGTTTGAATACATATTTGTTTAAATACCTGCAAAAGCTATGAAGCCGCCTGAATTCACCACTAGCCGATCACTGTGACATGTTAATGGGAATGATGTCTGACTTGACAGTTGCTTGAAGGTGCTACCTCCAGTATGAGTGCAGTGCTGGGTTACGACCTGTTGTTAATAGCAGTCAGATGATCACTATAGGTGCAAATTAGGTGAAAATGAATCGGTTAGAAACGGCTGAGACCACGTATTCATAGTGTGTTTATATGTATTGTGCTGCTGAAAACAGATTTATTGGTTTAGGCTCAATACAGATGCCAAAAAAGAGGAAATACCCTCCCAGGCTTCAGAATAACTTGTTTTGCATCCACCTCAGCAACAGCAGCAGCTGTATCCAGTCTGACAAAGCTTTCCAACATGCACTTTAACTTGCTGGGTAAACTCAGCCACCCTTGTGCCCCTTCAAATAGCTGTGGAAAAAGCTCCTTCAGTGGCTGCTCAATTATTGATTGACAGTAAAAAGCTTGTGGGTTCATTACGATCATAGATGTGCTGGGGGTAATGCTGCAAAACTGGGGTAACTGTGCAGCACTTAGTCACAGATGGCCCGGTAACAGTGCTGAATAGCTGGGAGGAAGGAGCGCAGACAGGAGTCTCGGTATCACACTGAACCTGGTATTGGTGTACCATTAAACACTGAGCCAGACTTTTCCTGCTAAGGATCTGTGTATCTGCTTGAGGGGAGCTCAAAGCAACAGCCACAGACAATCTCCTCAAGGATGCCACGTAAACGTCACCTCTTACTCTTGTTAGAAGGAAGCCTGTATCTCACGATGCTGCGTGTGAATTAAGCCTGTCTTCTGCTAAAGTGCATGAATATCCATATGGGTGATCGAATCAAAGCATAGCTGAATTGTTTCTGAGAACACAGCCTGGGAATGTGCCATAGCCAACACACTTCTACCCACATCTGCGCTGAGCAGCAACAGCATTGAATGACATTATCTGACAATCTTGTCTGATAGGCGCCGACACTGTAGCTCCACAGTCAATTTATTGGGGGAGTTTACATTTTAGGGAGTCGGGGTGAAGGCTGGCTCTGACACAATGAAGCCAGGTAATAGGGGCTTGCAACGGAAGCAAGCAGAATTCAAAGCAAGACACTACTTCATTAAAAAACCTGCTATCTGGGTCACTTGAACTAACTGCATAAAGATCTCTGAATTATTAACCCTAATTGGGACACCTAGTTGAAAAAGACTGAATCAAATGAAGGAACCTTTAATAGTAAGTCTAAAAAAGGAGACTGTTTACAAGCACTAGCTCTAATTACTGCACTAAAAACACACATCATAATAAGCCACAGAAATATTTCTCTGGTTAATTTTCAATACACAACAAACCATGCTCATAAATAACTAACTATTGTTGTTCCCTGACTGCCGAGCAAAAACCAAAATGTTAATATGGAAAGGTTTTCTTGACTTGCCGTACTGTATACTCATAATTAAGTCAGAGAGAGGACTTTTCCATTCCCCCTGAGGTGGACCAGGTTAAATTGAGTTGAAAATGAGATTTTAGCATCTCCTGCAATAATAGCGGGGAGCTGAACTTGGGTATGATCTCTGTTAATAGAGTGAGAGCACAGGAGAATTTGGTGTTACGCTGTGAATAGAGGCAGAGCAGGTGGAAACCAAGATCCTTTTCATGAACAGGCATGAAGTCAATTAGACAGGAGAAAGGGAGTGTGAAGAGTGGAGGGAGGAACATGTGCTTATAGGCAAGAGGAATCTGGAGCCATGGTTAGTGATGTTTTGCCAGATGTCATGTGACAAGAGAAAAGCAGGCTTGGCCCAGCGTGAGGATTGTTAGAGAAAACTAATTCTGCTGTTGAATTGTTCTCTATTCATTACTAGGTTGTAGTCTGAGAAAGGTCGCGTGAATCTTTTTGTTTGTTTGTTTGTTTGTTTAACATTTAATTCAAAAACATTTGTCGCATATACACTCACTGGCCACTTTATTAAGCATACCTGTACAATCTAATGTAATCCAATACATCAGCACTGTCATGAACTGTCAGACATGTGATAATTCTGCTGTATGTCTACCCATACTGCAGTGCACTGTATTATTATTGAGATTAAGAGGTGTCTGTAATGTTTTGGAGCCCTCACTGATGTAAATAGGGAGGCCAAAACAGTAGAAACACCTCTTAATATAATGCAGTCCAGTAAGAGTCCATCACCCACTATGACCTCAATAATAAACATATAGCAGAATTATATCCTTTTGAAAACTGAGAAATTATAACTTTGTAAGGGCCTACATTATTCATATGTCAATTGTTTGTCAATTTTCAAATTACTGTCAGCTAATATTGTCTAATGGGATTTACTGACTTTAAGCAAAAATACTGAATTACTTTCACTGAGCAATCCTTTAATCTATATCTTCTTTCAATATTGGTTTTCAATTTTTATTTATCTTTTTTTACAATATACAATGTAAATAAATAAGTGTAATGGACATAAATGTGTTATACTCCTGTGGTTTTTCTTCCAGTAGAATTTATGGCAAAAAATAGTGGCTCTGCCATAGTGCTATAAGATGTCATGACTATAGTGTTTTCCACACACTAACTAACTACCGTGCTCCACAGTTTCACTTACATATAGTTTGATGGCATCAGTGTTACATAAAAAAATAATCATGCACTGTTTAAAACGCTGTAGCCGTGGGTGACTGGGGGCCTTGAGAGTGTTTTACAATTAAACCCTGTTGTCTTTAACAATCCAAATATGCAATTAAGCTAATTGGTAAAGTGACTGTGCTTCATTATTGTGGATGATGAAGGACAGGTGTCATCAGTCCCCTCTCAGCCCAAATCGCTGGCCTTTCGCTGTGATCTGCTTCACTAGGCACACTCTTGCCCTCCCCATTAGGACGGTCCCCAGAGGAGAGCCTTTTCCTGCATTACACTGTAACAGGCTTGTTAATAATACATTAATGAAGAGCTGCTCCTCCAGATTAGGTACTGGCCCCTGTGATAATGGGGAGCTGGAAGAGGGCCAGGCAATCACCTCACTGTTGTAATCTAACCTTGGGTTAAATAAGCTTTTGTTAGTGAGAGAGAGAGAGAGAGCGAGCACAAGAGAGAAGAGGGGGTGACGGAGAACACTCGCCCCAGGAAATGTAAATGACTCTTTTGTCTCAGACATGGGTGGAAATATGAAACAGTGAGGAAGCAGAGCTAAAGCTGGCTGCTGTTTGTGGCCTCACCGTACATAATTGTATGGTGGAAACACAATTACCAGACACTTTAGGAGATGACAGGTGACTGTTGCTCTCTGCCTGTGAAGTGCTGCAGACGGGGTGAAAAGCAGCTCTGTCAGCAAGTGCGTGGCAGGGATTGTTCCTCATATGTCAAATTTCAGCCTGTTTTCTGTGAGTGACGGTCCACGCTTTTGCACGAGATGTACTGCTCTGGGTTTGGAATCGCTGCTTGCAAATGTATTCTGATGCTAGCAATCAACAAACAATAAACACTGGGAAAAAATGCCAAAGAGTTTGGCTTAAATATTTTAAATACCCTCCGCTCCTTTTGAATGGTATTCCACTCACAGGATGTGTATACTTGTCTTGTCTGCGTGCTGTTTTGGCAGCCTCTTTCCCCTGTCTGTCTCCTAATAGAAATCTTGATAGAAATATCAGAAGGGGATTTTAATCACAGGGGTGTTGTGCATGCTTACTTATCTGAACCACAAAGGAAGAAAGAATTTCCAGCCGACGCTGTCACCCCTCTCATACAGCAGCCTCTGTCAGGGAGAAATGTGCCTTAAGACACATCTCCCATTCAGCCTATGTAACACTTGCCAAACTGCAGCAAACTTAACAGCAGCTGAGAACAAACGGAATGAGGAAGAGATAGGAAAATAAGATCGAATGAAATGTTTCCTAGAGTCAAATACAGTATGTTAAAGGAGAGCCTTGAGAGAAAACATTCAGGGGGAGAAGGTAAACACAACCATTAAGTTTCTAACTGAGACAGTGTGCACAGGGAATTTGGATTGTGCTTTTGTCTCCTGATTCTCAGCCCGCTGCTTCTCCTCACCCTCCTCCTCCCAAACTCGTCTTTGTTTTGTTTTGTTCCTTTAGGTGTTTTGATGGGACAGATTTTAAAATCCACCGCTCAAGTATTTAATTTGAACTTCTGAAGATGAAACACAAGCCAGAAGTTTGAAGGGGTGAAACCCGTGTCGACATTTTTCCACGCTCTTCCACCTCGATGTACCAATCACCGCCGCATTGTGCAGAAGCTGTAACTGTAGCGTCCCTGTCTGTAAAGTTATTGCCAAGAAGCTCGACTACATCTAAGACATGTCTTTTACTTTTGTCTGTAATAAATAAATAACAGCACAAATAAAACTTTGGGGAGTGGATTAAAAATGAAGAGGGCCTGCTGCAGTAGAGTCAGTCGCGTTCAATTAAGTCCTAATAACCAATGTTCTTTCTAAAGTCGGGGTAATTTGAAGCTCCCTGATGTTTTCATACAGGCCTTTTCTACTCATCTCCACATAAAAGGAGCAGTTCAGAAATTGTTGTCCCAAAGTAAGTTCTAAAAAGACCTTCAAATCATTAAGTATGAGTTTTCAAAGAGCTGCCGATTGAAAGCCAATGGGAAAGTCCTCACACTTTTATCTAGGATGTTAAAGAAAAAGATGAGGATCTTGAGCCTGGGCCTTTCAGATAAGTGAATATATTTAATTTTTGAAAGAATCACAGAGTTGGTGTCTTTGGTCCTCACGCCTACTGGGACCAAGGCGTGAAGGCAAAGTTTTTTTTTCCTCCCTCTCTCCATCTCTCACCCTGCTGTACTCATAAAGAGGAATAGACCCTGAAACCTCACTGGGCCCTTAAGTTGATTTATTTATCAGGTCTACTCTGCTCCCGAGTGATGACTGTGTGATGGATACCCAGGGGTGGGTCTTCGCAGAGCACCCCCTCCTCCCATCTTGCTCCCTCGCCGTGGCATCAGAGCTCACGCCTGACACCGGGCTTTCATCGAGGGGCACGGCTCAGGCCCCTGTGCCTAATGAATACCGAGCGGGACTGTTGCTGCTGCTGCTAGCATTTGCAAGAACGTGACTGACCAGGCCATTATACACAAGACAGGTTAGGTTTCACATTCCCACCTCACCTCCTCTACTTTGTGGCTCAGATGGGGGGCGTACAGTATATCCTACCCATATGCCACAGCTGTTTGTTTAGCCCTAGGAGAGCTCTCCATCACTCTGCCAAAACTACACTCCAAGAGACTCCTGGAAACCACACACGGATTATAACAAAAAAGAAACTACCTCATTAACCTGATATGGAAATAAAGACACAATAAAAAAAACTTAAGTGTAAGAAAAACAACAGCACTGTTGTTCTAGAAAAAACAACTTTTAGGCCTCCTGCTGTCAAGAGTCCCGAAAATTCCTTTTGTTATTTGTTCCAAAATGGCTGCTGTTGGTAACAGAAAACACTTGTTTGTTGTTGTTTGGTTTTCGTCGCCGTGTTCCAACATGTTAACGGCGCGGGGACCCGCTGATAGAAAGAACATCTGGCTTTTGTGCATAGCTGAAGAAGCACACATACATTATACATGATGTTCTGAGAGCCAGCCTGTATGTTCCTCAATCAGTGCAAACGCAAGTGCACATCATACGCACACACTCTTTCTTATGTGTTTACTACTAACCAAGCAGCATAAACACTATATCACATTTAACTTATTACATAGTTAGTTTGCAGCTGAACTCTAACTGTGCGCGCTTTGTTGCACTTACATTATAGGCAAACACACTGAAATATTGAGTTTTCCAATTAGGGAAATTCTCTGAGAGAACAGATGGATTGCCAGTTGTGTTATAGGCAACACCTGAATTTTGCCGATAATTACACCATGTTTGAGGCAGGAGGTATATTAGCTAAAACCTTCGAATCTCTTGACATAATAAGCACCTATTGCAGAAAGTACATCTATGTGCTACAAAACACACAGTTATTAAAGAAAAGAAGTGTTGGCTAGCCCTTCATCTAACATCAAAACCTGTAAACTAGTTTACATCGGGGATACAGACAAATGACCATGCAAAAAAGAAAATAGATGTTAAATAGTCCATGAAAATGCTTCAACCTGCCACATGTGAACAATAACTTGTCCAATATCACAAGCATGCCAGCCATCTGAACACTCAACAGTAATTCCTTTGGGGTCTGGGTTAGTGAAGTTCCACTCACCATCTGTCTCATTACTACTATGATAACAGGAGCTCTACAATCTCTATATAGCAGAAGAAAACAAACTAAACCAAAGCAGATGCTTTTCATTTGGAACTGAGGTTAATGCAAAAGTCTATCAATAACAATGGCATAATTCCATGTGTAACTGTATTACAAGTGCATGGGGAATGTGAGACAACCAGCCCTGCGTGGTGAAAATGTCATATACAACTTAATTGTATCAATAAGAAATACATATATCTGCATCATTATCTCACACTGTAAACAGACTGTAAGTATAAGATTATTTATATAACCCATTATTTATTTTTAACATAATTAAAACAATTCTTTTTATCTCTACATAATTCACATTTTAATTATTCGGTTTATTACAACCTGTAGCTATTGCTCTCTGTTCTTTAAATAACACTATGTAAAATACGCTGATGAGAGCTACAATAATGCAAGTCTTCCACTGTCTTCCCTAAACCCCTAAACCTCCATACAGTACATTACTCATGTGCACTGAAAGATGTTTTAGTCAGATAAAATAAAGATAATTCTGTATTATATACATTCACATTACAGTTATATCAACTGTAATGTGAAACATTTTCTGAAATGATATTCTGTCCATAAAATAGCCATGTTGGAGTGTTTTGCATTATCTTGCATTATTATGTACCTCACAAAACTAAAATACTTCTGCAAATTGACGCAGACAAAATATAAAACTCCAGTAAAAAGTCATATGGCAGAAATATAACGAAACCTATCCACAGCGCTTGTAAAAAGACTCTCAGTTGAAGTTTAGTTGAGATTAAAATAAAGCTTAGTCTTAGGGTTAGCTAAGTCTGTGTTAGCTAAATAACATGAGCTTTGAAAGTTACATTTTCTCAGTAGGCCTATGAATTGTTCACAACTGGTGAAAAAAATACCTCCTAGTGTGTTTGTTGCTGTGGGATAACACCAGCAGTAACGCTATAAGTGACAGCCAGAGCGTATTCACTTAATTTGGCCCAATCATCACTGCTAAAACCTGTGTTTAGCGTGCGAGAAGCTAACATTTCGAAATGCATTTTTACACTGAAAAATTGGAAGCTGTGTTGGGTAGAGAAAAAGATTACAGCTACCAAGAACTCTTTATTAGCCAATTACATATAACAGCAACTATAATTCTTCCTAAACTTATTTGGCAGCACATTGCTTATTATTTTGTAGGAGACAGGGTTGCAGACTCTTAACTTCTGCCCACACTCACACTATGTAGACACAATACAGTTCCTAAATAGATATGGTAAATTCAGTACACCGAGTAATGCATCTCACTGTTGGCTTACAGTCTAAAATATGTCACATTGTCTCCTAACATAACACAGCACACCTCTTGCCTTATGTGTCACATCTATTTGCTGTCAACTGGGGCGAGTGTGTGCTCAACATGTAGCATGATCCTCACTTCTGTTCTCACAGGAAAGTTTCACTGTTCCATGGCGTCTAGTCGTGAGAGTGATAATTGGGTAATGAGTAAATAAACAGCTGGAGTCCCTGTGTTTTGGCTCTTCAAGGAAAAATACTTAAATGCACGAGTAGAAGAGAACACACACTCCCACACAGTCCTCTCTGACGCTCCTTCCAACACTATTGAGGTAAACTTGTCATAGAGGGAGCAGTTATTTGGGGGCCATCTTGTTGTGTGTGTCTCCCTGGCTGAACTGCAGGGAACAATGACAGGAAGGAAGCAGGCTGGAGGTGAGTGAGGTGTGAGAGCCCTGAGTGTGTATCCAAGCCCTAATTAACTCTCTGCTGCTTCCTCTCTGCCTGGCATTCCTGCCTTCCTGGGGCACATGCCAGTTACACGGATGGTGTGTGTTTATGCATGTGTGTGTGCGTATATGTGTGTGTATTTGCAAGCACCGTAATATCACTGTCACCGCCGTTTGTTCCTGTGCTCACCCACCATCCTCCGCCCTCCTCTCTCCCCTCCCCTGCCCTCCTGTGTCAGGTTTTGTGAAGCATCCCGAAGCCACCGGATGGAGCATAATTACCCTCTGCTCGCCGTGAACCCTTGTCCCCCAAACAAGAGCTTTCTTAGGCTGTATCCATAAACAAACCAGCACACACCCTCCTTCTGCTCCCCCTGTGCCACCCACTCATTATGGGTGTTCTTCTGACTGCAGACCTGGTCAGAGAGTGCCCCAGAGTCTGACAGCAGCTTTTTAATGACATCTCAACATGGTAAATGTTCTCTAACAATACTGTCTTGTATAGTAGGTTTGGACCCTTTTCTTTAAGCAGAAAAGTCAGCTATAAGTATGACCTACGACAGCAACTGCTGCTTACTGGAAATGTATAAGACTAAAACAAAAATAAGCAGTTTATTTATTCCAAGGTGCACCATCCGCCCAGCCCCTCATTTTGCTAAGCCCATCGCTTTAAGTAGCCTTGTCAGAACTTGATGTGAGCCATTAAAGGCAGCGATGATGCACAACAGCACCCCCACTCTGACAGCCGCACTGTCGCCGCCAAGCTGCAAAGCTTTAATACATGACTAGGAAGGCGTCCAAAGACCAGAGTAAATAAGGGAGGGAAAAGATGAAATGAATGCGACAGTGAGGCAGACAGCTGAACAAACGCAATGACTTAGAAAATGGGCCTAACAGCTCACTCTTCCCCCACTCTTTACACAATCAACCATGTAAATTATTGAGATATCATGAAAAATAAATAGTTCAATAAAAAAAGGCTCTGCCAAAGCCCAATTATGCAGTTTAGCTGCATAAATCAATGTTTTTCCCTCTCTGGTAATGAATGGAAAGAAAAAAAACTATTATTTATGTGAAAAACAGTGGAGATCTAACAGATCCAAGGGTGGTTCAGATTGTGGAGCAGATCCAAAGAAACAAGGGCTCAGACCACCACATAACACAGCTAGATGCCAACCTTTATCTTTCTTTCCAACAAGGTTATCTAAGAAATCAAATCAGGTGAACTCGACACAGCTCACTTCCAATCAGGTTGCTCTTTGAAGCATTAGCAGAATGAGTCCTGGAGAAGGGAGAGTGCAAAGGCTGTGTTAAATGCCCATTGTTATAACTGTTTGAGGCTTTAAGCCCCTGTTCTCCAATGGCACTTCCTCAAAGAGTAATGCCCTGGGAGTCCAGACACTTTGAGCTGGGACTAGCCTTCTTCCTCTGGTCCTTACATGTGATCTCCTTGATTTTAATGAGGCCACATGGACCCCCTGTGATGTACTTTGGAGGATGGAGAGATCCAGCACTCGCTCTGAGGCCGTGATAGTGGTTGAACACTAGTGACCCCCTTTCCCCCCCTCACCCCTCGTTTCAGCTGGGCCTCTCAGGCGCTTCTAATGTTTTATTAACCAGGTTCACTGGTTCACACTCTTCTAAGAAAATACAACAGCCTGCCAATCATCCATCTGTATAAAGTGCACTGTGGCTGCACAATGGGGCCTGCAAGTATCATATGCACTGGATCGATAAGGAATCTTTCTGACTGCTTCACAGGGGATGTTGACAATGTGGCTGCACCTGAATATTAAATAGGGAGTCATTGGTATACATTTACAGTACAATGGCAGTAATTACACAAACCCAGTAATTAGTCCTGTCATGTAAGCATGATGAAAATGTCAAATTACTACGTGCAGCACATAATCTTACTAGTAAAAAGATCACAATCTCCTGCTAGCAGCATTATGATGTGTCTCCTCCAGAAGTGTAGCACAAGCAGCAAGTGCAGTGCTGTGAAAAAGTATTTGCCATCTTCCTGATTATTGTTTTTTTGGGTTTTTTTGCATATTTGTCACACTTAAATTATTCAGACCATCAAGCAAATGTTAATATAACACAAAGATAACCTGAGTAAATACAAAATGCAGATTTTAATTATTAAAGGAAAAAAAAAACTGTCCAAACCCGCCTGGCCCTATGTGAAAAATGCAATCAAGTGTTTGCAATAACTGACAATGAGTCCTTCCTATCACTGTGGAAGAAATTTGGCCCACTCTTCCTTGCAGAATTGTTTTCATTTAGCCACATCAGAGGGGTTTCGAGCATGAACAGCCTGTTTAAGATCATGCCACAGGATTTAAGTTCTTTGTTTATGCCACTCCAAAACCTTGTCAGACAGCTTCTATTTAAGTAATTTCTTGATTCAGCAGGCAGGGCTGGCAGTAATCAGTCCTGGGTGTGGCAAGTGAAATTGAACTCAGCTTTCCAAAAAATGTGGTTAATAACAGTTCATTCATTATTTACAAAGGGGATGGCAATAGCTTTTTCACATAGGCCCAGACAGGTGTGAATAGCTTGTTTCAATAAATAAATTAATATGCTTGATGTTCTGAATCATTTAAATGTGACAAAAAAAAGTATTAAAAAAAACTGGAAATACTTTTTCACAGCTCTGTAGAGGTTCACATGAAACTTGAATTCATGAGTGACAGGATATATTACTCAACAATAGTGTTACCAGTGGGTAAGATATGTTTCATTTAGTGTCTGTTCATCATGTAAACAAATAATATACGCAACATTGGTTACACATTGTGACCCCAACTTCGATGAGTGTAAGCGTAGTAGCAGCAATGTAAGCTAGAATGTTTATTTAACACCTTGGCATTAGAGACACATCTGTTCTGTCCAGCTCATTAGTCCAAAGATGTTTGGACAAAGAATTTAAATGAAATGCTGTATTGATATACTTTTTTTTAAGATTAATTAATTTATTGATCTTGACTATAGTATACTACTAATGACCTCATCTTTTGTGGACTGCAGCAACAGTTGTTGCCCTTCTTTTATCTGAAAAAGACAGTTCGCACTGTTTAGCATTAATCTCATTTTTATTGCGAGAAAGCAATATCGCAGCCTCTGAAGGACAGCAGTGTATTTAGTCCTCAACAGATCTTATGTATGTATCTAAAGTATGTCATGTAAGGCTGAGGAATAAGGTGTGTCGGCGCCACAGTATTGTGTGTTGTAAGTGTGTCTTTTTATTGCTCACACACAGAAATGGCACCGCTGAAGGTGAGACAGGAAGACAGAAGAAAGACATGGGAGAGAGAGCAGGCCTAGACAGGATCTAAGACTGGCCTGTCATGTCAGCATGGGGCTGTGCACCTTCTGTGACACAGCTACGCAGTGAATAGGATAGTTAATTGTTCCAGTATTTATACCTTCTATGATATAAATACATCATTTCACCTGTTGTGCCAAATTGGAACTTTGTGTCTTCAGTCATTAATGATAAAAAGATTAATTCTGAATACAGATTCACAAAAAGAGACGATACATATTTTCAGATATTTGGCTGAGGTGTGGTTGACATACTGCAGATACAAATAATGGATTATATTGTTACACTTTGATTAGCACAGTGGATGCAAAATGAGAGTGAGAGCCCCTTCCTAGCCTGTTCAACAAGCTCAAATTCTACAGATAAGAGATAAGTTAGAATAACAGGCAAGCGATTTTTATCCCAGTGACTGAGCATCGTCGCTGAGTTCAGTAACTAGTTCTCCTTATATGTCCATGATTCCAGGAGACGTCCGTAGCCATAGAAGCTCTATTTTAAAAGTGGTTGGGAGAAATGAGCAATGGTCTCATAGGACTTGATTTCATACTAACTGTGCAACCGCATAGCTGTTGTCAGACAGTGCTCACAAGTCCAAAAACATAATAAAGATAACTGCTACTTTACCTTCTATCCCAATGGACAAGCATAGGACAGAGTGTAAATTTAGAATTCAATGTTTTCCTTCCCTCTGCTTCATCGATAATGACCATTAGAAAAAGTGAACCATGCGAGTAGCCTGGCTATAGGGAAGTGCACTGACGTGTCTCTTTTGGAAGGTTCATGTTTTCTTGCAAGATGTGTCATACAGGTGGGAAAGTGCTAATGCTGTTTCGGCTGATTGGCTTAATCCTAATCTGCATGTATTTTACAATAAAAAGCATTTGAAGTCAAAACAAGACTGATTGGTGTCTCTTCTATGCTATTCAGTGATCGGTTATCAGATGTTATCATGGTTCAGTATTGCAGCAGCAGAGTGACAGTTAATGAAGTAACTTAAAAGTGACATAGGGGGTGGTAGACAAAACACGCCACACAACAATAAGGGCCACTGAGTAGCGTGATCTTAATCAGGTAACATGGCAAATGTTGTTGATCACAGAGAAGTTTCATAATGTACACCACTCGCATGTGCTTTCAGACATGTATGATGATGTTCATCTGTCATGTATCTAGAGGGAGAAGCTGAGTCACTTCATTGAGTCACACATGTACCATCGGACTTTGTTTTATCTAAACAGTATCTAGTCACTGTATGTGAGGACATTTACAGTATTACGTTATAGTACATTCATGCCCCACGGGAGATTATCCTAACAACAGTCATAACCAGTAACCGTTATAACCCAACACTCAACAAAACAAACAATTCTAAAGTAAATCCAGAAATTTTGTCACAAAAACAATGAGGAGTCAAAATCAGTCCCTGTAAGTATAGATTCCCCTAAACACACACCCGCCCACATTCTGAGGAGAAACCTAAATGAAATATCTGTTCCAGTCACGGCCCTCTTTCTCAATTATACCCACATTTGAATCCACACAAGTCATTACCACTCACCTAAAACAGCATTACCGAAGAGGGGGCACACACCTCAACAATAAATCTAATTTCATTTTTGAAACTCAACCCCTGGTGCAGGATTGGGTCAGTGGTTCCACCACAGACAGTCCACAAATCTGGCTTCAAATGCTATTCTAAATTGATATACTTAGAGAAGCACTGAGAGTTATTGGGTTCAGCACATATCTGTGTTTTCCCCACCTGTTAGTTA
Organism: Helostoma temminkii; assembly: GCA_900302695.1. NCBI lineage: Eukaryota > Metazoa > Chordata > Actinopteri > Anabantiformes > Helostomatidae > Helostoma > Helostoma temminkii. The sequence continues at coordinate 9,933 of OMLM01001851.1, read as the reverse complement.
GGCATTGTATGTCACTGCATATGTAATTTGGCTTTCCTTCAGCCTCCAGTATTGATAGGTTCTATTAAGTCTGAAGATTTATGAAACAGCTCACTGACAGATATCTTTGTCAGTCCAAGGCTGTAAAAACATCAACACAAATGAAGCAGGTTCCATTTTATTAAAAGAAAAACACCTCTTGACTCCATTCAGACAGCTAAAAGTTCACATATCTTTATTCTACCAATTTATTTAATTCAAAGAGTTAAGGTTGTTCGGTCTCTGATCACTACACGTGGGACTATTTTGGCACAGTGTATATTATTTTTAGAGTCTGAGTTTATATCTGATGAGCAGAAACAACAGCCATAATATAAAGTAATAATATCTATACTATAGTATATAGTATAGTAATATAAAGTAATTATTCTTTTTACATTATATTGTACATGTATTTTAGTAATAATAATATTAAAAATAAATATCCTTCTATTTTCTGAACTGCTTAGTCCCCATAGTCACCCCATAGGGTGTGCTGGAGAGGCAGGGTACACCCTGGACAGGTCGCCAGTACATCGCTTGACCACATATAGACAAAGACAACTATTCAGACTCTTAGTCACACCTACGGGTGTGGGAGTCTCTAATTAATCTGACTGCATTTCCTTGGACTGTGGGAGAAAGTCTGGGGAGAACCCACGCAAACATGGGGAAAACATGCAAACGCCACAAAGAAAGACCCTGGCTGACCCGGGAATCAAACCCAGGACCTTCTTGCTGTGAGGCACCATTGTGCTGCCCCAACAACAACAACAACAACAACAACAACAACAACAACAACAACAATAATAATAATAGTTATTATAATATATTCAACAGTATACTCAACAGTATGTTCTTTTACAAATGTTGCAACAAACCTGAACTAATCAGAAAATAACGCTGCAAATATAAAAAACAATGACAACAAAACAATTGAAGCAAAAACTTTGCAAAGATGTATCCTAAAGAGGTCATAATTTGCCTGATTTGTCGTGTTTTTCTTTCAATAAATATTGCATAGAAAGTAAACAGATGAAGATGACAGTAATGGTCACAGCAGTGGGTTTAAGTTCTGCACCACTTTTTAAATGGATCCTCAGTGGGAGCAGAAAAAAGGCCTTTCTCTGCGAAGTGTCCCACAACATTGCAGTGAAGGGCAGGCTCAGGAGAGGAAAGTGACATTTAGGAAGAGCTAAAACAATGGAACAGTAGTGCTTTAATGTCTCATAAGACGTCCTCTAAACATGGCTTTTCCATCTGAAAGCATCTCCATGCTGAGTCAAGTGCACTAACTGTGCATGAAAGAGCTTGTTCCCTCAGGACAAGGCTGCCTGATACCCGCAAGAATAAACTGGCCTTTAACTGCCAAGCTCCACACAGAACAAGATACACGGAGTACAGCTCCAGATCTAACCAAGGATACAAATCTGTGAAGACCCCACACTATCAGTAGCATCTGAATAAGACTACTTGATTACTACTGCCAAGAGTAAATGTGTTTCTACAGAGGATATGGAAATAAATGTGACTTGTTTTAGATGAGCTTTAGCAAATGACAGTTTGCATTGCTGACCCACTGTGATAATCTGATATCCTGACAGATAACAATATGTACAGTACATGCAGCTAAATCTTTAGGCTGACTATTTAAATCAAACTGTAAGTTAGCATATCATTATTTTTTTTCTAGTACAGCATGGTTGCAAATTTAAGGAATATTATACCACTTCTATACTGTCACTATGACAGAGGGCCATCTGCACCTCCCAACATGCCTTCAGAACTAGGGGTGGGGTTGTGTGATGTGTAACAGGCCGACACGCTGGTCTATCACCTCAATGCAAAGCATGTAAGAGTGAACTCAGAGCTCTGAGCTAAGAACTAAAAGACATTTGACTTGTTCATTGATATGAATTGATTTCATTGATTTTTAAGTTTTTTAATGTTGATTAATTAATCAAGCAAGTCATTTATTTAAAAATTAATCTCATATTTTGTCATTATTACAATAC
>OMLM01001849.1:26520-47616 GCA_900302695.1 Helostoma temminkii | reverse complement strand
AAATGATAGCCAAACAAAGCCCAATCCTACATGAACTTAACAGTCTGATGTTGCTTTTCTGACCTTGTGAGGTGTGTGAACACAGATGCAGTTCAGAATTTGGCTATAGTTGTGTGAAGAAACATGTAGCCAAAATGTAGGTTAGCTATTTCATTTAATATTTAGAGGTCACTGTGCCTTTCTTCCCCTTTTACTGGACAAGTTGATTTGGATTTTACCTAATTATTTTATTTCCTTTCTTGGTCACTTCAAAAGTTAAATCCTTGCATACCATGATCAATTAAGGCTAAAAATTGATTCTGCTGGCCAAGAGTCAGTTATTGCAGCTTAGGTATGAGAGTAAATGTCAGACAGAAAAAAATACACATTTGCTGTCAGTATTTGTTTTTAAAAGAACAGTTCTAATCTATAGTAACAAAAACATGTTCAAAGGCCATGCTGGCACAGGCGGCATATTTTGCTCCAAGGTCGCTCATTTTCCAGGAGATGTGCGAAATAGCACTGACCCTACAAAACCCCTGGCACAGAAGTATGGCATGTCACAGGCCAGTTCTATAACATGGAAAACACACACACACACACACACAGGATGTCTCAACAGGTGGCTCCTGTGGATAGTGCCCATTCTTTGTAAGTATCATATTCCCAAATACTATATTTCTAAGTTATTTTACATTTCAAAATTCTATCCTCTCAAGTGACAGTTTTTTAACTGATTCCTGTAGTGATATCACACTCAAATGTGAAATCAAATATGATAGTTTCTTTCCAGTTCGATTCATAATAGGACTCAATTTCATAGATTTCTATAAGCACTGTACTGAACGTGTCTAGTGACAGCCATTGCTAAAGATGAAGATAACAAAGATGCGGCATAAGATAAATTACATTATTCATTGACTAGTTTTCTGTTTCGCTACTGGTGAGCCTCCTGCCAACTGCAGCAGGTGATAAATAATGCAAAGTTCAGGTGACTAGTGCCTGAAACCAGTTGAATTAAGAGAAATCTAAACAACTCTGGTGAAATAAATGCAATAGATATATTTAAACAGCACTACTAAAATAAAATACAGTGTATTCTAGTATCAGTACAAGATTTCAGTTTCAGATTTGATTTTTCTACTGGAATATGAAAGGACATTGTATATTTACAGATCTGACAGCATTAGAATTCATGTTAGGAATTGTGTTTTTTGGATCATGACACTAATTTCTGCAGTTAGTTGTAGTTGTTAGTTGTAAGAGATAATATTTGGAGACCATACCCCCTTATTATGTTTTGGTGTGTGAAAGGATTTACAGACAACTTAAATCAGACTTCACTTATCCTAAGTGATGAGTCAGTCTTCACACAAGAGCAACCCTCACATTTCCCTGATCCACCTCAGTTTTACCTAGATACTCAACTTCCCTGTGTCTCTCACTCTTGCTTCATCCAACTTTTTCAGCTGTGGCTGTCTTCAGACACCAGGCCTTTTCCGCTTTCTTCCCCACTCAACAAATATGTTCTTTGGAGCCTTTCCCAGAACACTTTGGCATGCACCCATCCCCACTCCCAATCTGCTTGCTTGTTTGACGCAGATCCAGAGGACAGCACGGGGCACTAAAGGTGGCAGGGCGGTGGTGGGGGTGTCATGGTGCAACTAGTTTAGCCCTTGAGAAATAATAAGCGTCAAGAGATGGGAGGAAGAAAGAAGAGAGAGTGAAAGACTTACCTCACGCCCTCTTGTGTGTAACATGGCATTAATGTTTGGACATGGTTTATTCTCAGTGGAAAGGTCTGTCAAAGTGAACCCCTGCCTAAAAATATCCATTCTTGGTTTCTTTGGTGGAAAATTTGACTCTCCATAATGACTGCTGTGAAGTTATGAACAAGTGATGAGAGGCAGGACAAGAGAGAGAAGAGAGAGATGGGAAGGGGGTGAGAGAGAGGTGAGAGAAATGGGTGGGGGAGGTAATAGTAGAGAGTGCGACATGAACAGATACACAGAATAGGGTTGAAAAGGGACATTATGTATCAGCACATGACTCATCAGATTAAACGTGTCTTTAGCGTTTCTCTAATGAACCAACTGTGATGTTCTCAGAAGAACCATTTGGGATTCAGGGACAGTTTGTCTGGTTAAAGAAAAATAGCACAAATTAAAAACTTGCAACAACTGTTCTATACCTGGTTTCACTAGCCTCCAAATAGAAGGGCAGAATGACAACACATAGGGAATTTTTACTTAGTGGTTTTGCACATTTGTTATTTTCTAATGGTTGTCATGTGAGCTGTAACCTATTTACCAAACCAGTAACTTGTATTTGCCTCTGATCACTAGTATACTTTATACTGCCTCTCCTTTTGTATGCTTCTCAATTTTTTTTTATTCCTCTCGCATTTCGTCAAACTGCGGTTTGTCCTCTCATCTTCTCTCACATACGCCACTTCAGAACTGCTCACTAAGGCTTGAGCAATCTCCTAGTAATGGTGTTTTTAAGTGCCCTGTTTGCATAGAGGGCCTATAGAGAGAAAGCCTGTGATAGAGCCAGTGACTAAGTGGGGCTTGTTACAGTGACTGAGCTCATATTCAGAGCCCAGTCATCCACTGGGGGACTGGCTGCTACTGTAGTCTGGCTGTGGTCTCCGAGCTATCACCAGCCAACACAGTTTCAGCAGTCTACTGTAATGTGACACTTGGGAATATTTCAAAGCATGATGCCTATGTAGTGTATTTGTACCATATATACTACAGTATATACAGTAGTTAATGCCTTTACGTGTATGCCTGCATTTCAGTTGCATTGCTTGCGTATTTGCATTTCTGTGAGTGCATTCTGTGTGTGTGTGTGTGTGTGTGCGCGTGCGCATGTGTGTGTAAAAAAATAGCACTTGTATTTATGTAGACATGCTTGTGTTTAATGTGTGCACACAGACTTGCGGATGTGTATTAAACATGCTTTCCCTGATTTGATTGTCACCACAATAAGTCCACCTGAGTGCCCCTAAAGAATTACTAGTGCTCTGCCTTCGTCTCTGCTTTAGATTTCATTTTATCGTTTCTTTCAAATTTTCAGTGAAGCTATTTGCTTTTACTTGGCCATTGATAAAAGCTACATTAAAGCAGAGTGACTTTGATGCAGGGGAGAGGAACCTTTGGCAATGGGCCTTGATGAGACAGCTAGTCGGCCAGGTTTTCATTAGATGAATGTTGTGTGGGACTCTAGCCAGATAAGATGGGCGCCAACACACTGGAGCCAAACAATATAGTTTTAGCAAGGTGCTCTCTATTTCACTTCCTCTACGTCACTGTCTGTCTTTGTGGAAGTCAGTGTCTGCCTCTCTATCCCTATCTCTCTCTCTCTCTCTTTCTCTATATAACCTGAGTTTGGGTGAGGCTAGCCCGAACAGCTTCCATGCCCTTTGCAAATCAACACACCCAGAGCGCTGATTTCCATAAAGATCTCTTGGCCCAGCTTTGCTTAAGAATAGGTCGAATGAAATAGGTAGCTTAGTGGTAAATGTCAGAGAGAGATCCAGGAAGCAGAGAGACATGGGGAGAAATAGAATGAGAGAGGGAATAAAAGAGCAAAAATGTGTGAAGACATATGAAAAATTCAAAGGTTCAGCGCTAGCAAAATTACATGTTGCTGTACTTGTCACAGGGAATAACATACTAAGTAATAAGTAGATTTCTACATCAAACATCTTAAATGACAAATGAAAACGATTTAGTTGAATGTAAACACAGTAAGGATTTTTTAGTGCTTGTGAACAGTGTATGAAGGTCAGCTGTGGTTTTCCAGGGTCAGCCTTTCAGTCAGAATTTCAGTGGTCAGAATTTTACCCTCAGACCATTTAGACTGTTAGAAACTGTTATCCGTTCACTTATTTGGTTTATAGCTAAAGAGTATGTGCTGTATTATTAACTCTTCGCATGCCTTCCTGCAGTGTACAGGTGTTAGGAGCAGTATAGCTTGTGTGTATTTCTATATTTATACATGGCTTGGTAAATCCTCTCACTGTGTCTCACTGTGAGTGTTTTAACTTCTCAGAGTGCATATGTGTGCCAGTGTGTGTGCACGTGATGATCTATTGGGGCGTTAAGCTGATTAGTGTGAACTGTGGCCAGGTTCATTTGCATACGTTTCTTATCTCATTAGATTGGTATCAGCCTCTGTCACCATGCAAGGCCTCGACCGGGATGTCTTCGTACCTCGTTCTGTAAGCACACACGCGCACACACAAACACCCTTGATGCCCCTGGCTAACAACAACACTAATGTGTAACACCAGCCAAGAAGTGCATGCTCCTCATCTCCTCTTGTCGCCAGCAGTACTACACTGCTGTTGCAACAACACATCACATCTTCTCCTTAGGCACTCAGTGTCCCTGGTCTTATCAAGGTCATTAACTCTCATCTCTCACTACTATCTCTACGCTGACATCCTTGCTTATCTCATTTTTCCATCTTTTTTCATTGTTTGTCATTCATTCCTTTTGGTTTTAGAATTTAAAAAAATCTGTGCATCGTATAAACATCAACATCAAGATTTTATGTGTTGAAGATGTTATTGAATTTAGGAGTTCATCTAGATTGGCATGAATTTGTGTTAAAAAAGTAAAACAAAATGTAAGGAAAAGCATGGTTTGCCTACTTATCAAACCTATACTAAATGGCTTATTGAACTGCCAAATTAATCTAATCAAATTTAATTCAGATCATTCAATGATATGATTGCTTTCATGAGGAACCTAAAATAAAATCTGAATTAATGTTGTCAGACTTCACGCTAGTTAGATTCCCATGCAGCAGCTCACCAACAAGCAACAAACAGTGATTTCATCATGTACATTCACATATTTTGTCTTTTACTCCTACCCTTGTATTTTGGAAAACAGACATGTTAATGTTGTCGTTTGAACCCCATGGACATTTATAGAAGGATTAACAAATTAACAACTAGAACATTACACTATCAAAAAGTCTTGCATTGTGATGGCACTTGATTTATTAGTGCCGTACTCTTTGTGTTGACATGTTTATTAACCCATAAAATAGTACATCTGTTTATTTTTTATAAAGCAAAACTGTAGTTTGTCTTCACATGACATCAGCAAGAATAAAAGCAGGATCTGCTGTTTATAAAATAGGGATAAAATTGTTTTGCATTTCAGCATGAAAGAATTCATGTCACATTGTCAGCCTTGTTACTTTTAGAGCCATTTCCACCAGCGAGCACATGTGATTTCCTTAGGCAGTGCTGATGTTTAAAGATGCTTCTCTCACTGCTACTAGATAACATTTTATTTACTATCATGCCTTCCTTACCAAGGACAGCATTAACACTTTGTTTTATGAGTTCTGTCAGTGCCGTCATGCCTGTGGACAAACCAATACATTGTTCTCATTTATCTGTCAAGTCCTTGCTCGCCTTGAATGAGTGGGCCTGCATCAAGTGCTTGTTTCAGCACTGTTCAGTCATCTCCTGTACATATTTCCATTGTCAGGCCAGGACATGGATACTTATACTATACATACTGTATATCATTGGTGGGGCGGCCAGTGGAGAGACACCAAGGTCATATTAATTTTTACTTAGAGTCAATAGTGAAGGTTATACTGTGCTAAGGTTATCATAAGAATCATAGGATTCTATAGGAATTTTAGTATAGCTGCATTCATAAACAAAGCAATATTAAGGCAAATTGAAAGTACAATAAAACGAACGTCATGAATGGAAAGATTCTTAGCTCTTCAAGTGGTCTTAACTTGGCAATTAATACACAAAAGAAAAACCATGTCAGTTGTGTAGCATTTCAGTAGTTTAGTGATGGGTTTAGGTACATATACCTTGAAAATGAGAGTGAGGGAACATAAGATTATGGAGGATGGTGGGAAATTGATAGGCTTAAAGTCATCTTTACAGTATCCCTAGTATTTTCTCATTAAAGTTTGCTAATCACTTTAATGTCATTGTTTGTATCAGGATTTGTGTGAGTATAGGTCACAACCGAACTTTGATTGAGATCTGAATTCCATATGGTTTGGCTGATTATTGGAACCAAACACACCCAAAATCTGAACATGTTGTATAGCCAGAACAGTGTGGTACATTACAGAAAGAAACACAGTGTTAGATCCTAAAACTGAAAACAATGTCACAGTACAGGTGTCAAAGGGATTTGGTATGCTACAAGCAAACCATGTCCAAACAGCATCATGAACTTGCATCTTCTGCATGTTGTCAAATGTTGCAAGTATCATCACCTTTTTACTGCACTCTACATGACAGGGCAAAACAGCTTTAAAATGTAAACTGCACAGTATCACAACAGGCTTTGACTGTCAACATACTGTGACAACAGGCTGCATGGGTGTAATGGAGAGTGTATCATGCTCTGACTGTTGCATTCTTACATTTTTAGTTACATTCTGTTTTCTGTTACATTCTTTCTGTCACCTTTATTTTTACACAGTTCTGAAAAATAAGCACAAGTTAATGAATTAGTCTCGCTTCAGATATGGAAATGTATCCCTCACCTCTTCTGAATGTAAAGGGCTAGCCAGATTGTGACACAATTGGAGTCCCACAGTTTAACTTTTTTTGTACTGTTACCTGTACCTCCTCAGTGATGAAAGGAGTACATGTACATGCCTGCGGGTTAACTGTTAGTTAGAGTTAGTTGGGAAAAGACAGCTGCAGAGACAGCCCCTCACATCTCTGTTCCCTTCAAGAGAGTAATGCTTTATTTATAACACTGCACCCTCCAGGTGCACACTTTAGGTCCCTGCACAGCCCCTTCTCTTCCCCACAGGTATACTCTGCGCCTCTGTATCATACTACGCTACCTAGCGCACCTTCACATGGCTTTCAACATCCCACTCCTGTGGCTGCATACGAGGAGGAAGTTGAGTAGAGAGATACAAAGATGCACATACAATCTGCAGACTGAAGCGGTTTCACAACCATGGTCTCCGATGTCTCGCTGCAGTTCTCTTGTGCGCTGGAGAGACAGAACTGAATCCCCTATCCTATAGCCCCACTCATTCCCTCTGAGCTGAAGAAGCACCACAGAGGAAAAGGAGAGAGTGAGACATTGGGCAAAAGAGATGTGGTGGAACTCTTAAGGAATGGGGAAGTAGAAACGGATGGGAATTGAATGAAGAAGACAAAGATTTGGGAGGGGGGGTTGTGGGGGATTGGAGAAAGCATGATAAAGATGGAAAGCAATGTGTCTTGCTCTTTTTAAACTTGGAGATGCTCAATCCCTTCTTCTCACTCCAACCTGCATTTCTGGGTCACTAGAGACATTTAAACTGCACTTATAATTAACAGCTATTTTTAAACAGGGAGGGAGAAGTGGAGCGGTGGCGAGGTACAAAAGCATTAAAATTGCCCCAGATTCGCTATTGAATAGGACACATCAAGGCAATATGCTGGCAGATCAAAGTGAGCGAGGAGAAAGGAGACAGGGCCGATCAGTGGGGATAAATTGTTCCCTTTATAATGGCATAAGAATAGACCTCTTTGCAGCTGAAACAATTTAATAACTGCATTCATTACCTCTGTCCAGCCTGTCTCTCTTTCTGTCTGCTACACAATGTGCAACCAAGTTTGCCATGTGCTACCTCTCTTTGTGTCTCCCTCTTTGTCTACTAAACTTATCTCCTCAGTCCCCCCCCCCCTTTACATCTTTTAGTCCTTGTTTCTCTCCTTCTTCTTCTACCCACCCTCCACCGAATCTAACATCCACCACCTTTCCTTGAGCCCCGCATCTCCACCGTCTCGCTACAGCAGCAGAGGTTCCACTGAGCCACTGCGCTGCAGGCCCCACAATGAAGATGTGCAATGTCTGACACTCTTGGAATGAGAGCCCTAATAGAAGGGGAAGCGGTTATCACAGAGCTCCCCCAGGACCAGCCTCTGTGTGCCTGACGCTAATTATGGCACATGCAAATGAATGTGCGGCATTAAAGTCAGGAGCAGCCTGCCTGCCTGACTGTGTGTGGAGCGGTTGCTTGTCAGTGTGTGTGCACAGACTGTGTTGTTCACATTGTGAATTGTTCACATACACACAACATTGTTCGGTTACATAAAGGTGTGTCTCTGTGTGTGCATGTCTGCACACAGCAGGGACAAACCACAAGGCCAATACCCCATTTACCTTTTCACACCTGCAATGGTTTAGATACTTACACTGATTAATTCTTGAGTCTTTTATTCATTAGTATAGACTCAAAGGGTAGGCCATGCATCAAAGATTAGGATGAAAAAACAGGCACTAACACAACCTCGCTCTCGCTCGCTTGCATGTATGTGAGGCTGAGCAGAAAGGATCTCACTAGAGGATTCCTATAAATACATCTCCCTCACATTAACGAGTAACCTCTCCAAGAGGACGTCTTTATTAAAATCATTTTGTCTTCCCTTTGTGCCCTTTGTAAGCTTGTGTGTATGTACACGTTTCTGCATGTGGTTTTACATTTGTGTCTGCATGCACGCACATTTAATTGTATTTACATTATTTCTGTATGTGTTTTACTGACAACCTCTGTCTGTTTCCCACTGGTGTGTGTGTGTGTGTGTGTGTGTGTGTAATCTATATGTTGGCCATCTTATCTCCCCATTAGCCTCTTGTGCCCTGACCAGTATTCCCTCTCTCCCCTTCCTGCTTTCTGTAATGGGTAATTTAGCCATGCTCGCCTGACATCTAGCCTATTCCTTGTTTAGTTGCCATGACTACGCAGGCCTATGGATTGCTCCCTGCTCCCCTGGCCTTGCTGCGGAAGCTGTACCTGTAGACATCTCAACCATTAGACGGCAGAACTGATAAATACAGAACACACACTCACACACAGTGTATAGTATAAATATACAAACCCTTTGACATTAATGTAGATTAATCTCTTACAGAACAGAACTGACAGTAATCATGGAGGTGATGGTGATTGCGTTTTGATGACAGGTCAAGAAGATTATATGATGTATGCAATTTTAAACCCCACTTTTATGCATTTGTTTTTTAAACACCACTATTGTTGACTTTATTACTCCCAGTAATACTTAGTAAATGTGTTTTGAATCACACAAAGTTGCAGAAACAATGTCTGCAAATAGCAGGTCATGTTTAATACCTTCCAAGGTCAAACACGTTGTACTGATCCAAGCATACATAAATTGAATTGCAACATGACTAGATAATTCAGCCTGAGTGGTTTGTATTTGATTTTGCTTTATTTCATCTTAGGTATCTCTTAGCATTGCATTTTGCACTGTGCTGTGTTTTTATAAGGCTTTATTGTTTCTATTTCTATGTTATGATAGATCTGGGCCTGGCTGGAGGCAGTAACTTGCTGATATATAAGACCCTTTGTACTTCCCCAAAAGAAATCATGTTTCAATCCTTAACACCTACAGAGGCATGTGCATGTGAGAGAGAGAGACTTGACTGCATGTGTGCATGTGAATTTGTATGGCATTTATATGATTTTTATTTCATTTTCTTAGTGAAACATATAAAACGTGTTTGAAAAGTTTATAGTCCCTTGTTGTCAAGAAACTTAACTTCATCATCAGTTTTGTGAGGTTGTTGTAGTAGATGCAGTACCATATGCGTGAGCTGCTTTCTACTAAAACTGCACAACAGTAGCACATGGGTAAAATTAGGGCTGCAGGCAGGCAGGGGAAAAAGCAGCTCTGGATTTGGTCTCTCATCCTCATGTATTTTGCAGGACTTGCAAGTTGGAGGTGGAGGGTTGTAGCAGAGGGCTCCGGGGTCAAAACAAACAAACGTGCTTGAAGTTTTCTTGCTTTTGCAGAAGATCTTGTTGTCTTTGAAGTTGTCACTATTGAGAGCAAAGGAGAGAGGGAGAGGCAAATGAGTATAGAGCGAGTTAGGCTAGGGAGAGCAGCGAGGGAAGGAGAACAAGTTACAGAAGTGCGAAGCCCTTGAGTTGAAACTGCGCCTGACTGGGCCTACAGAGAGCAGATGACAGTAGCTTTGGTTTCCTTCGCGGAGCTCACAGTACTTCTGCCTTACATAACCCCTCCCATAGTGCTTTTTAAATTATTTGGGGAGAAATCTTAAGTATGCACTTTAAAAGTTAATGCTTTTATGTGTTCCAAAGAAGGGGGAAGAGAGGGGGCGCATTACAGATCACATATAAAGGAGACGGCGCTGACAAGTATTCAGAATATCGACAATTATAATATCCTATAAGGTATATCAGCAGAGCTTAAAATTCTGCAGCAGTGTTTTGGGAAACAGAAGATAGTGAGAGAAGCATATAGCAATGGAAGAACAGATACAAGCAGTGCAAACTCAGACATTCTTATTTTACCCCTCCCCCATGCCAGATTCCCCTTAAGGTGCCCCTTACCCCCCTTCTCCCCTCCTTCTGCTTCTCTGAGAGGTTAAAGCGCACCTTCCCACTAAAGGGCTCTGGGGTCACACATCTGCATGTGAAATGTGAACCCGCCAACATTCCAGGGCAGCCCTAAGCTGTGCAGTCCTTTTGTTCACTAGGGTGCCAGTGTCATGCCTAACAAGCCTGGTCTCTGAGGGAGAAGAGAGAAAGATAGGGAGAGAGGTTGGTATTTTACTGATGCCCTCTGTAGCAATGCATTTTCACTTATGCTTAAAAAATGGTAAAAAAAAGAGAAAAGTTATGGTGCTTGAAATAATAATATAAATATTTTCTTACTGGATAACATCCAGATGGCATTGGTACCATGAGGTGGTTGGAATGCCACAGTACATTGCTTTGGGAATGTAAAATGGTAATGCATGGAGGGCTGAGGGGGGTCTATATATTGAATAAGGTCAACTCAACCATGAAAAAACAGTTAGGTTTCCTTGACAACAGTGCAGACATTAGTGAGGTCAGCGTTGGCACCAGAATTGTTTATAATCATGACTTGGTGTAAAAAAAAATTAAATTGGTATTTTAGACTGTGGTTTCCATACTGTTTAGCCCTTAGATTTTTAAAATGCTCAAAATTTGTGATTAAAGTGCTTAAACATAGTATATTCAGTACAACAGAAAGTGTTCAGGCAGACCCCAGTGGACATGCACGGTTTTAAATCAGGCAGCACATAGATGTGCTGTAGCAGAGCTGGGGTCCTTTCAGCCTGTGAATTAAGTTCTGAGGCACAAAGGGCAGCTATTCACCAGGCAGTGATGGACTTCACACTAGCCTTTATGTCCTCGCTGGCAGGCAGAGAGAGAAAGAAGAAAAAAGTTGTGGGGAATAAGTGAATAGAAAACAAAGAGATTGCCCAGGGTCTAGTGGTGTAGGCTGACATATATTTTAATAGAAAGTATTAATGAAGCTATTAAATCAACGTGACCACAGGAAATCTTGAATGTGTTTCAGTCATTCCATACATTATGGTTTTGATGGCTGAATTTATCATAGTATTAGATGTAAAAGTTAACTGAAAAAAATAATGGTGAGGAGCAAAAGATAACCTTCTATCAGACAAGGTGATCATCTAGGAAAAAATAGCCAACAGGTGTTATGCACAGCTTTTTGGGGTATATTTAAATATATTTATATTTATATTATATTTATATAAGATAGATTATCAAAGGATATGCAACAAACAGTAATATTTAAGTGCTTCTAATCAGTACAGATTATGGTAATGTTCTCATTACCATATAAAATTCATATGAATGCATGTATATACATTATACACTTAAATCATTTTTTTCTGAGCAAAGGGGGTGATAAAGCCCAACACACAGAAAGGGTACAAAAGAAAATAGTTCCTTTACTTTGAGTAAACTTTTTTTTTTATAAGTATGTTGGGCATATGAACATTTTTACATTTTAACTTAACTAGAACTGTTTACAAGTTATGAAACTCTTCATAGTGAAAGAAGTACTGTCAAACTGTGATCACTAAACTCAACACACAATATACCAAGGGATGTGTCCTGCCTACTTGTCCAACTGGCTGCATTGACCTGTGTGTGTGTACATCAATATCATTTCATTTGCCAGATCTTCAATGCACTATAAACATACACAAATGATGTCGATATTATTGTTCATACACACTGTCACTGAACTTTTTTGAAGTCATACACACACTTGCATATCACACCACCCAATTGTGCACATCTCTTTTCACCACACACTTTACTTACTGTAACATATTGTAAGTGGGGTGTGCCACTCTCATCCCACATTCCTTCTCCCGGGGAGCCCAGTGTGATGTGAGTATTTCCGTTAGCGTTACTACATTAGAGCTGTCCATCCATCCGGTCTGCTTTTCCAAACACATCCATCCCAGTCCTAGTTAAAACACTGGGGGATCTCCTACACTCCACTTCCACCCCCCAAAGTCTTTTATGATGTCCATAAAATGGAAGAGTGCAGCTTTACTTGAACTAATAATATCTGAGCTTACAGGGCCATGATTGATGATCTTTAAAGCCAGCTCGATCGGTCTCATCTTTCTTCAGATTTTTATCACTGACTTGTTTGCAGTCATGTGCAATCACAAGCACAGAGAGAGGTAACAAGTGCTTGATGTATGATGCTTGAGCCACTTTTGTCAGCTGGGCATTTCCCTTTTCTTTTTGCTTTTTTTCATTTTTTAACTCCAGGCTTATATTTGTTTCCTCTCTTGAATTGTTTGTGGACTGTTAGTTTACTGTGTCTTTTTTCCTCTCTGTTTTGTTCTTTTTTCAGATGGTGGGAATGTCTTCTCCTGGGGGATGGGGCAAGAGGTGAGCTAAACATTTTTCCACTTTTGGCCATGCAAGGAGAGGCAGACTTAGAACAACACTGGATTGCAGGCTTTTTGATATCACACAAGGTCTCCCTCTCCCTATTATACATACACACACAAACTTCTTCCATTTTTTAAAAACATTTTTAGGATATCTATTTTTTCCGGAGTGGAGATTAAAAGGTATTGGGGAATCTGTGTCCAAGCCCTCCTTTTGAGCACTTAATATCCTTCATGGTGTGCCAAGAACGCACATCTTTTTAAATTCTATAAATCACCTTTATGGGATCTGGTGTTTGTCCGTTTTAACTCCTCTGCTTCACATGGACAGAGCAGGAAATCCTCTTTGTGGAATCTACTGTAGTTTATTTATGTCCATGTGAGGCTGTGTGCGTGTGTGTGTTTGTTAGCCTTGTCCTGTATCCCCTACTCTGTTACATGAAAAATCCCACCTGTCATTGAGGATTGTTCTGGCCTTTCATTTAAGATGTTCTTTAAAGAGCTGCATCATTACACAGCCCTCAGACAGAGCCCGGTGAGTGTAAAACATAGGCCCACCTCAATCCCTCTGCTCCACTTTCTCTCTCATTCTTTTTCCTCTCGGCTTTGTTGTTGGTTTGTGAAGTCACTTAAAATCACAGCCGAAATGTGATCACTTTTACAATTTGATGATGAGGCTTTGCCAGGACAGTGAAACAAACATGTAGGCGAATGTTAGACAGGGTAAGCAATGAAAATGTTAGACATCAGCTGTTATGAGTTTTGACGTGGCCTTGGCTTACACACTATGCTCTTACTTTGGAGGGTGGCTTCTAGTCTAACTAGGCTTGCAGGATTTTCATAGGCGTCCTCACGTCTATATAACTCTGTTAGTCTCTGCAAGGGCACATTCCTTTTTTCCCCTTCTCTCAGTTTGTTCTTTCTTTACTTTTTCTGTTCCTCTCTCATTCTTTGTTGTTGTTCTTTTCCACTCATGCTTGTGTTTTCATGCTGTTTTTTCTTGCTTTTCCTCCACCTCTACTATCTTTCTGCCCTCTCTCTCTCCTCTGTCTCAGAACTGTTCAGATGATTGATTGTTTCTCTGTGCAGTCTGACAGGATATAGCACACACTCTGCCCCAGGGGCCCCAGGCAGACTGCGCCACTTGATTAAGACTCCTCCTGTAATCAGCCACACAGTGCCACACCAAAACTACTCCCGTCAACACGTAAAAAAATAAGAAAGGTTCCACCTCCTGAAAGATAACGCATTGTTTGTTGCTGGAGAAGTAGTGACATAAGGGGCCATCTTAGACGTTTTTCTATATTAAGCTGATACCTTCCCCTCTCTTGGGCTTAAAGGGCTTTATGCATCAGTAGTAGCAGAAAAAGTAGAAAAGCAAAAGGTCTTAAACCTAATAAAGTTCTCTGTTGCCTTACCATGGTAAACCCAGGCAGCTCTAACCCTATTACAGCTGGTAATAGTATTACAGATAGAAATCTCATTGTTTTCGTCCTATTGAGGCTAAATGACGGACGGCCTGAGATCTATCACATGATTGAGGTGAGAAGGAATTTGAATGATGTCAGAGAGACTGTGCCATTGCCAGAATCAATATGGTAGCAGCATAACAGGGGTAGCAAATAGAATAACTAATAGGGAGCATAGGGAGTGACAGTCTAAGTTTCAAACACAGTTTTCTAATGTAAACTCTAACTAGTTATAACTTTTAGTTTGCTGGTAATTCAATTAAGTAATTTATCAGTGAAACTGATGCAATAAACCCAATACAGATACAGTAACTACATCTGTTGTCTAGAGTAATGTCTCGATAATGTCAGCTGCGTGATGCCAAAGTCAACTGTGTGCTAGTGCAAGTTCAACCAGCCAGACAAAACATCTGAGAGACATCAAATGTGAGCTCTAAACAGCCTAATTAATAACAGTAAAGAAAAGAAAAAAAGCTACTCTCTCATACAAAACAAAACATTTTACTACATAGATGAAACGCAGGTTACAGTACATCTGCATTATAAATTGCAAACCCGTCATGCAACATGTTAACACCAACTCAGAATAACAACATGAAATTACAAGAAAGTGAAACATAAACAACTCTTTTATTTGGCAGACTTAATTGTACCGAGTACTACAGTGTGTTCATAGAGGGGGCTTAAGATTAGTGTTGCCATTCGGGATGTCAATTGCAATCCTGTCTGTAATGTAATCATGAGAATAACTCATCAGGCATGGTAAATAATAAAAGAGTCAGCCTGATGGCAGAAGAAACCCTGGGCCTGGTTCCAACACAGTTCAGGCCTCATCGAACTCTGGGCCTGTTCCAAATTGATGTTAATGTGGTCTGTGGTGCAGCAGTAGAGTAAAATGAGCATTACTGATATCATGGATCTGCAAGTCCTCTGTGTAGAAGAAAGGAATGTGAAACAAATGAGAGAAGAAATTTACATGTGTACATGTGTGAGGATACATTTAGGAGGCATTTGTATATTAGCATATGTCTGTGAATTATATGTATGCTTATAAAGTGTAAGCACCTTTGCCCATGGGTGTGTTTGGTATTTCAGCATGCTCACATATATTTATTATGTTTTCCCTCTCCCTTCCTGCTGATGCCATCAGTACACACGTGGTGACTGATGACAGTTGTTGCCACAGTCTGATGCTCTGCTGCTTAATGTCCTTTTTGTTTATTAATTAACTGCAGGACATATATGCTGAGAGACAACTATTGATTCCACTGCTGCATTAATTGATTTTGTGCTTCACTAATCATATTGTTGCTGCAGGATCATTACTAGGCCTCTGTGTTATCTTTGTGGTGTGCATTGATATACTGTGCTCTTTCTATTTTTTGTTGGTAAAGTGTTGAATGCAGTTTAAATGTATATCCCTCTGTTTTTGGTTATGTGATAGTTTAATGAGAAAATCAGGGTGATAAGTTAGTCATATCCATCAAGGATCAAGCCAATAAAACCCAAGTCTAAATAGGCAGTAGAAACTGCTTGGCTATGAAAAGGTGAGAGTGTTCTATGCTTTATAACCCTACTATTTTATCTTTGAAATAAACAGATTCCACCGTTTGTGTATATCTGACTGCTAGAGGTTCCCTAGTGAGTCTGACCGGGGGTTACAGTGTAACCAAAGCGTCTGTCTCCTGCTCACCACCCAGATCAGCCGGTTCAGCTTGATTGGGCCCAGTTGTCTTGGTTTCATACTGACAACTGTCTGGGAAAGGTCTGTCTGGGGTTCAAGTACATTAAAGTCATCCGCTCCCCTCCCACTGAGCCTTACACAGATGGCTCCAGATGCAGCTGGCACAGCATGGAGCAGCACCTGACAGCGTTCATTCACTCAGACACACACATACACAAGTATAAACACATGCAGACATACAAAGTGTGTACAAAAGCTCAAGTATGGACACATCAGCACACTTACTGTACATAAATGCAAGCAAACTTACACACAGACATGCTCGTGTTCTGATAGGAGCACATCCACTCACACCCATTAATACACAAACACGCACACTCACAGCAGGAACATATGCTGCCACGCACCTACAAATCCTCACAGTAGCGCACATACGAATAAGCAATTAAAGACCCAGATTACTGCATGGCACAGACACAGTCAAATGTAAACCCACACATATTGTGCTCACTTTCAGACATATGCCAGGGCATGCCAACATGCACATGAGCACAGTGCAGAAAGCCCTTTATCTCTGCGGGAGTGAGCAGAAAAGAGAGGAGCAGGACAGCTGAGAGAAGTCAATTTAAACACCCTCACCATTTGTAGCACAGAGAAAGAGATGTAAATTGAGGACAATGCATTCTATTGTACTACACAAGATGCTATGGTTATTAAGCTTTTGTGTTTCAATTGAGTTTTTACACAGACTCACTCACCAGTGAGGGATTGCATTGCTAGGCAGTTGTGCATAATGGAAAATGAAAGATGAAACACAGTAGACTTTTTGTCTGTGGAAAGAAATATGCACTGAGCTTTTTTTTAACAGTATTTCCTCCTAAGTGACAGCCATTTGAGCAAAGATGATTTGCCTGTTCTTTGTGTCATCCAGTATATAACCATATGCAGCAGAATTTATAACAGGGTTTTACAGAGATGCACTTAAATTATGATACTCTTGAGGTGAAATACAACTCTTCTTTGACAAATCAAACTATGTTTATATTCAGGAATACAGGGAAGCGTGAATTAGGATGAAGTGAAAATTAATTGTTCTTTCCAAAATTTCAAATACAACTAAGGCCTGTGTCTTTATTTAACTATTCCATCTATGAGCAATGAAATCACTGGGATTAAACTTTTATTTAATCCTGTGACTGACACTGTATCATTATTTTGCTTGCAGGGACAGCTTGGTCTCGGAGAGGACAGAATTCACATGTCTACTCCTTGTCTTCTCAGCTATTCTCAGCCAATCACACAGATACAGGCAAGGGACAGCTACAGTGCAGCTGTCACAGGTGAGTCAAGAATTCAACCTGCTTCTCAACCTGCAAGGCTTCTTATTTGGCTCAACTGTATCATTTTGGCCTAAAAGCATAAAGGACAATTAAATAATGCAGCTTAACTCAAGCCTCTAAGCGTCTAATTGTCACTGCAGATATCTCTTATTGTGATATTTTTAACAATCCTTAAAAGTTGTATTCACTCCATATAATATATAAAACAACTTATTAACTTGAAATCCTTATTTTCCCAGCAGTATCCCTCACAGTGGCTTTGAGCCATGCTAATTTTTTCATCTACATCATTTCGCTGAGTTTTAATTAACACAACAAGGATTCGGTGTCCTCAAATGACATCACTCGCAGCACAAACTCAACCTCATTAGCTTAGAATTGTGCAATACTGCACCCAGTTTCAATGTTATGTGTTAGATGATGTACATAATGAATTGATTTGTTGTTCAACCAGATATCCCCTGAACTACCCTGCTAAGATCTTGCTATCCCTGTAGCTACTTTGTTAATAATAAAATTGAGAGATAAGGAAGAACACCATCTCTTTACACCAGCTTTTCCACTAGTCTGGCTGTCTTTCATGTAATTCCTAAAAAGCCAAAGCCCTCTTTGCTGACTAAATTAAAAAACAGATAGTTTCAGTCTTTATTCTCTGATTTGCAGCAAGTCACTGAACTGCCATAAAACTAGTTCTAATACATTTACACCATTACAAAGTGTCAGGCAACTAGTTTTCCTTCAATTGTTACATGTCGTCTGCCAGATAGAAGGAATTAAAGTGGTTACACTACAAACCCAGCATTAGCCACTTAAAGAGGAAAGGCATTGTATTTCTTTAAAGACCAGGGCACATTTACAGGCTGCTGCTGTACTACAATATTCTGTTAAAAGAATTGCCTATTATTGAACAGACACGTCTGCTGGCACTGTGTGCATAGTTTTGCTGGAAATGCCACAGGTTCATTAAATGAACTGCAGTAAATATATTAAGTTTTGTCCCATTTGAATTCGTAGTGTGTTTGTGACTGCTTCGAGAGTGGGTCCCTACCTGCCGGTGGTACATTTATGTCTTTAGGTGATCTATAAAATGTTATTATTTAAAACAAGCTCTTTATGGATTGCTTACGAAGCATGCTTAGCACATGATTGATCTGACCTTTCACAGACCGTCGTTCTTTGGGAAAACATCAGCCTTAACCTTTTTTGCTGGATTACCCTGCCAGCATCTCTATACAAGTGTGTGTGTATGTGTGTGTGTCAATCTGTGTATTTATGTACATGCATGTAAGCAAGTAGATGTTTCTGTGTGGAACGCCATCTAGCATCGGCTGCCTTTTATAAGGTTTGCGTCGCTGAGAGGAAAATAATACATTACAGATTGATTGATCAATCATGTCTGAAAGGGTATGTGTGTGTGTGTGTGTGTGTGTGTGTGTGCGTGCGTGCGTGTGCGTGCATGCGTGCCAAGGCTATGTACAGCTTGATGCAGAATAGAGATTGATGGAGGCTTGCCGTGAGGAGGATACTCAGTTATCTCCTTGTAATTAAAATCCACCTCATAAAGATTATTGACTCCCCCACCACACAAACCAGCATGCTCCCTCGCTTGGCAGGGTTTGCAAAGCGCTTCTTAAAAAATGAAAAATAGCATATTAAGAAGCACATATTTCCCATTTATGCGGAACGTTTAGATGTGGTTAAGTTATCGTAATGTGCAATAAAACCTGGATGTGAAATTTGTAATCCACTTTGGAAAATTGCTTACTATATTGCTTTAACATCCCCTGAAAGAGCTTTTGAGATGTGTGTGCCAAGTTTATTGTATGCCATAATTTAAAAGTCCTCAATGCAGGCAGTAAATATAAATTTATTAGTGGCAGAATGAGGTAGCATGAGTGAGTGGATGCTTCAGTGTTTGCTGTATGTGAGTACATATTGGGTGCGTATCTTTGATAAGTGCCAGTTGAGAATGAGAATGTGCTCCTTCTGCTCAACGCGCCATGAAGAAAGGTGAGTGTATACAGTATGTATTATGTGGGAAATGTTCCCATATGAAGACTGTGCTGTACATCACAACCACAGAATATGCATATTGTTTCAACAGCCCAATGGAAATATGATCTGGAACCTAGGTTTTTTGGGGTTGGTTAAAGAACACATTCTAAAATGGGTCAATGTGCCACTGTATGTAAAAGCTCTTTTCAGACATGAGATACATAACATTGCTGGTTCCATCAGCCTGTTAAAGCTATGGCGTTCTGTCATTCAGACATTTTTGCATTAACGTTCTTCTCTCATACCTGCAAGTACGTTATGAGTCTTTTGGCCCCCAAATTTTTTCTCACGTTATTGTTGTTTACGGCATTCTTGACAACAATCATGTTTTTTAGTGGGATAAACTTGTGTGGGTTTCGGTTGCTTTTAAAGTGTCATTTGCTAAACTGTCTTGACTGGTAGACCCACTGTACGACTGCCTGCAGTTCAGACTTGTGCAGTTTTAAAAGAGATAAATGTTGTTGGATCCAACCTAGATTGCTATTGTAACTTTTATGGAAAAGTGAGAAGGACGCTAATTCAGACATGAAGACAACATGTTTATATACCATCAAATTAATGGAAATGCATATCTGATGGGGGCTTGTTTTTTGACATGTCTGTCTGAGCATTTTCCCATTTATTCATATCTGCAGCAGGTGGAGAACTGCTTCTCTGGGGTCAGATCCCATGTGTATCCTGGGTCAGTGATCATCTAGGCCTTAAAAGGCTCTGGACCCCCCAGTCTGTTCCACTGGCAGACAGAAAGGTGTGTGTGAATGACAATGTGCAATTCTTCCTTTCAAGATCCTGAAGTATCAAGTACATCAGGCTCAGGATCTTCTGAGTATTAGTTTTAGCAGCCCAAAAAAAACATAAAGGTATAACAATGAGGTCATCACAGATTTGTTAGAAATCCTACTCCTCTGCCCCTTCTGTGTCCTTAACTGGCACCATGTTATAAATCAATATCTTACTGTGTGTCTACTATGCCAACATCCTTTAACTAGAAGACAAGATACCCAGTATATTTTATTATATCATATTATACATAATTATATTACCATCCTATTCATTCTTAAGTCGTTCTTAAGTCGCATTCAGTTTTAAAATACAGAAACCCATTTGTAGGGAAATTGTGGGAACATTTCTGAGTTGATGAGTTATTTTGCAGTTTTGCTCTAATGTCTAAAGGCTGTTCTCAGCCTTTTTTTTTACTTTTTCTTTTTTATGCAGGTGTGTGATGTTGCCTGTGGTACCTGGCATATAATAGTCCTCACCACAAGTGAGTAACAAATCATCCATATCTGATATCTCTCTGGTTAATTGCTTTTGGTGTGTTGAGAGTGGATCATTGAAGGTAAACTAGTCAAATTCAAGTTTACAAACTTCCCTCTTCTCATTCTCTTCAACATTGCTTTCACTTTCCTTTTTCCAGCTAATGACTTGCTCCTCCTCTAAGCCCCTCCTTATTCACTTTCTCACTCATCAAACCATAATTCACTTCAGAGGGAAGCATCATTAATGCACAGTAGGACCCAGCAGCTTGATGTGTGTGCTAATTATATTGTGTGTTTTACACGCTGGATGACTTTTGCTTAGTCAGTGATGAGCTCAGTCTCTGGTAATTGTTTTTTTTTTTTTTTTTTTGATGAGTTTATAAAAGCCTGTCTGTGAGTATGTATCGGGGCATGTTATGAATGTGTGTGTGTGTGTGTAATTGTAAGTTTGGATGGTGAGACTTTCACAATGTGAACAAGCAAAACCTTAAATTTATGCATATTTACCTATGTCTGCACAGTTCTCCATCAAGAAGTGTGTACATTTATACAACATAT
>OMLM01001847.1:195290-213286 GCA_900302695.1 Helostoma temminkii | reverse complement strand
GTCTGGAGTCAAGGCTAGTTGGACTTCCTGTTCCCCCTGATTCTCTATGATGTGCAGTTCACTGGCAGTTAGCAAAAACATCTCACAGGAAATTGCATATCTTACAGTATAGACAGATTTCCAAAAATGAAATGCTTCCATGCCTGACTAGGTGTTTATCAGTCAAGTCAGCTGTCATACTTCCTGTTACAATAAAAAACTCTCCCTCATCCGTTATCTTAAGTTCTACAAACAGTAGACCCTAAGATAATAAGGCCAAGAAAAAGTGGGCACTAGCAGCAGGTTAGCAGGCCAGGGATCACTGCCATGCAAGTAATAAGTGAAACAAATTCAACACTGTGGGGCCTTTAGTACTATGGTACAACTTGCAACAGTCTGGCACATGACAAGTCAGTCAAATGCAATTTGACTGGAATTTTGTTACAAAAGCTGCACTTTCTAAAGCCCTGACCCAAAAAAAGGCTACTGGCTCATTTCTCCAGTGTCCCTGCCTCTGCTTTCAAAAACTACCTCTTTATACATTTGCAACCAATAAAATAAGGATGTAACAGATGCTTCTCTTCTTCAGGATCACTACACTCTTTGTCAAGGTTTGGATCATATCACAGATTTAAAGTCATGGACAGGATAATTTTTCGGATCAGCACGCCTACATTTCAAAATGGTTTTGTCCACCAACCCTCTTCCATCATCATTATACATTATAACATTACACATTAAAAGATGTGGTAGGCTTCTAAAGTTCTTCCGCTCCTCCACTGGCCATGAGCATCACCACCAGCTGCTTTTAACATGCACAGTTCACATGACTGTACAACTACTTTGTATCTCTTTCATGTAACTCTATGTGAAGATGTTGGTAATTATTAGGTCTACTTTAAAACGTAACAGCGGCAGTAAAATAGTATGTCAGGTTATAATTGTTAAAATTGACAATTAGGCTACAGCTCACGTGTGTGCCAAACTGTGAGTTTGATCTGAATCGATCACACATCAACTGTGGTCCATTACACCACTACAATAAAATATACTATTTGTTCTTGTTCGCTTCATAGAACTGTTATGCGAAGCCCTTGGCAACTCAATTCCGGCCAAATTCAAAACAAGGTGAAGTGCTACCTGTAGAGTCCAGTAAAAGCACGAAAGCTGCCAGTAGAGCCACTGATTCTGCCTGCACAGACAAAAACACAATAAATATGCTCTGCCTAATGAAGTATTTATATGGGTGGGAAATCTCCAAGCCTGCAAAACCTAATCAAACAAGGACAGGCAGGTCAGGGGTCACTGGCACCCAGTGTGTGACCTCTGATATATTTCTGAAAAGACAGTGTGATGCCATTGATTGAAGATATCGATAATGTGTGAGATTCTTAGTTACTACTTTGGCTAAGCCATGCAGGACAGTTAAATTTGGATCTGATAACAGGAAAGGTTTTGGTAGGTAAGCCAGAGTGTGAGCAAGACAATGAGTTATTTATGTATACATGAATTTGTACGTTGGTGTATGCCTGTGTATTAAGCCTGAGACAGATTGATAATCTCTGTTTATTAAACACTAGTGAGAGACTGATGGAGCCCAGGTTCCAAGGACAAGACTCCAACAGTGGACTACCAGTCAGGAGACATGACTCTGGCATGCAACGCTCATTGTGTTTAATAAACAAAACAAATTGCCAGGGATAAAAACAAAGTGAGAGGAAGGACATGATTAGCTAGGTTTGATGTAGAACATTTGCAGAATATGTCCAAAAACAGTATCACAAAGGGAAGTTTGTGGTTGAGCAGGATGAAGAGCTGTGGGACTGAAGCCACTGTCTTCTATTCCAATGAGGTTTTATTCCCATATCTACTGTATTTACCCATCACACATCATTTTCTTCATGACTGCTTTCAAAATCACAACTAAAAATACAAATGCAGCTCTGCCTACTTGCTTGTACATAAGCTCTTCTTTTCACTTACTGAAAGTTTTGCAGATGTCAGACACTGCCTTGAAGACACGGTCTGAGAAGTTGACCTTGACCTTCATGTGCTTCATGTTGGGCAGCTGGAGGCGCAGAAGCTTGTGCTGCGGCGTGAAGAGCAGCCTGGCGTCTGCCTGGATGCCATACTTGTCCAGTGTCCAGTGGGTTTTCAACAGCCATGTCTTCTTCTTCTCCCACCACAGAGCATGATCTGACCAGTCCTTCTTCACATCTAGAAAGGGAAAGAAGTGAATGAGTTTTAATAATAACTACAGCAATGCCAAAGAAAGTACACCAAAGCATTCTGTAGTTTTATGTTTTATTGGCTTTATATTTACTAAACTGCATAGCTACCATTTTTATCTACTGACAACATGGTGAAGGTGTTGCTGGCAAAGAGAAAGTGTAAGCAGAACAAATCTGTATTCATCATACTGCAATGACATGACCTCACTAAACATATCCCTCTAGGGCACAGGGTCGCACTTAAGGTGAAAGGGGAGGGCTGTCCAGAAAAAGTTTGCACAGGGGTGGTGCAGTCAAAGTGAGGGGGAGGAGAAAAGTGACTGTGTGAAATACGTGGCTGTTTGTGCGACACCGTGGGGATATCAGGTTCATACCTTCCTCTTTGTTCCCAGGTCACACTGATCCCTCTAAAGCAGACACAAGCCACCCAAAACCCAACATAGCTCCCAGGCTTTTGCTCCATAGGGGCTCAGTACAATGGGGACGAACCAGTGGCCTTATGGTGTGTGTCTGACTTCAAGGGGAAGGTGAAAACCTCAGAGATTTTAGGGAACTCAAAGCAGCTGTTTTGCAGATCACCCTGCTCTGGTTTCTACGAGTATTGCTGTTTTGGGCTAAAGTTGTTTATGAGCAGCAAAACACTTCAAAGTGTAACTCAAAGGGAGTCAAGATCCCTAATTCCATGTTGCATCTCTTTATCCCATCAGTGGTATACATTAAGAAAATATCCAAATATGTTAAGCTGCAAGTCAAAATAAACAACAGGCCAGCTGGCAGGATGTTTACATATACCTCATGCTGGGGTAACCAGCAACTCCTTGCTAGCAGAATACGATCACTGAGATGGAGTGAACTGGCCTATAGTTTATAGCATATTACACTTTCAGATGTCCCCCAAGTAGTGATGTCATTACTTTGGCTCTAGACCAGGAGCACTTCCCTGAGCAGTCTCATTTCCTCCACCCACATACCTCTTCATTGCTTCTCCAGCTTATGCTGTGTCTCATTCTGGGTCTCTCTCTCTCTCTCTTCTCTTACTGAGTCACTGTGTCCAGACAAAGGCACTGGTTTGCTCAGTCATCCTTAATCAAAGCATTAGCATTGATACTATTTAAATGTATACTCTGTGGTGTGAATGGTTTGTTTGAAGGCATAAATATAAATATAAA
The DNA here is from genome assembly GCA_900302695.1 of Helostoma temminkii. Lineage (NCBI taxonomy): Eukaryota > Metazoa > Chordata > Actinopteri > Anabantiformes > Helostomatidae > Helostoma > Helostoma temminkii. The sequence goes on along the minus strand of OMLM01001847.1, from coordinate 209,907 downwards.
TATAACACCTTTGTTTGTGTGGAAGCTGTAATCATTCATATTGTTAATAAATCCCTGCTTAAAACAAGTGCTGTTAAAATCCAGAGTCCTTATTTTGCATTACATTTTCCATGACATCTGCGTATTACATGAAAAGGTACAGAGTCAATAATGGACAAACTGGAGTTGATACAAGGTGAATAAACAGCAGCTAGGAGAACGGAGCAGACACTGCCTGCTGCTCATTGCTTCTGATATCTCTGAAAGGAAGCCATGTTAAAACCTATTGGCACGATCTTTAATGTTAGCCTATGTTGACCTGTTCCATTTGTGAATCAAACTACTTGGTGTCATGGTAACCTAAAGCTTGATTGGCCTTTGGTTTCCATGTTCTGTTATTGTTTTTCTAGACTTTAACTTCACACAGGGGCATTCGTGTGCACTATTGACACTGTCCTGCTAAAAGCTGAATGAATGAGATTAGGGGTGAGTTAGTAAAACAACACATTGGCTCTTTAGAACCAAGAATGAAGACTTAGGTGATGTGAGTAGAGCAGACTAGTCATGATAAAGAGATTACACTGGTGATTAGGAAGCAGAGGATAGTTTGAGAGTGGCCACCAGCATCTCAATGCAGATATCATTGTGAAAGCCTAGGACTGTGTGAATGGAACCAGGGAGGGGTTGTTTGTCAAGCTGTTGGGTTTTATACCATTTACCCCAGGCAAACACTTGGAACTAGAGTGAAAACATTCCATGCTCTCTTTCTGAGACCTTGTGTTAGTTACTCTAGCAGCATGGGGTCTAGCTGTCATCGCTCCCTTGTGATGCCTCAGCTGTGCAGAGTACAACTTCATTGCTACCATCAGAGAAATTGCTCCCTTAAGTGCACTGTAGCTATTAAGGGCAGAAATAATGAGAGGGAGTAAGAATAGAAAACTGAAAATAAACATGAATATATTTTCATAACTCTGTTCACAGTTTTTCCTCTTGGAAACTTGTAATTTCTGATGTCTGGGGGCAATGCTGAACAGCTAGCATACAGATCTGGCTCTTTACCAAAGGTCTTTACCACAGACCACATTCTATACAAATGTGCTCATACTCAGCATGCATGACCACCATACAGTTTGTGGCAAGGCATGAATGCACATCTTGGCTGGTCTCATTTACCCTCAACACGTTCTCAATGGCCTCTGCTACACTCTTTCGTCGTCATCTCCCACTGACAAAACTATACTGCACATAGCCTTTTGCTCATACTTGCTTGTTTTATTATGCAGTGATTCAATGTGTCGTGATTGGTCAAGGGCAGCTTAATTAGGCGTTCATTGGGTTCTTTTAGTAACAAGGTGGTAACTCAATCTACAGAGAGATGCCAATGGCATGTCCCAGCTAAAAATACAGCTTGCCAAGCCTGACGTAATGCAGCAGCCAGAGGAGCGGGGGCCTAAGTAATTGGGTGCATTAAATGCAGACCCACAGCCCCTTACTGGAGTGATGTGTGTGTGTGTGTGTACACACACAAGAAGGGTTTGAAAGGCAAGGGAGACAGAATGGGATAACCATGTTTTATGACCTCTGCAGGACGTGAAAGATGATAGAGATTGTGTGTGTGCAGGTTTGGAGATTTGTTGAAGGGACCATTTTCTTATCCATCCTTTAACGACATTGCTTTGTGTGTATGTGTGTACTTCAACAAGCAAATTAATCCATAAATTCTCTCAAATCAAGTTTTATTCATTCACCACCATCACAACAGCTCTTGACAAAGCCCACTTCCGTTGCTTTGTGTACGTAAATATGGTTTTTAAAAGATGTGAATTAGTAGTGCAGTACAAGAACAGCAGTACAAGAATACATAAACATACAAACTATACAGTTTGTGTACATACAGTGTTGGCACAAAATTTCCCAGATTGCAGGGTTTCACTGGGTTAATATAGGAAACGGAACTGTCCCTCCTTCTCTCTACTCCCTATTACTCCTAATCAGAGTATCTGCTGTGTTTACATTAGGAGGCAGCTATGTTTATGGATGTCTGTCAGTGAGGGGGAGGGGATGGGACAACAGACAAGAGGATGAGAAAAAAGCAATGAGGAAAAGGACATGAAAAACTGAAGGAGGAGGAGCAGAGGACAGGGGAGGAGAATGAGAATATGAAGGAGAGCACCAGCAAACCAAAAGAGGAAATTTAGTCTATATAGAAAAATACATTTGAATACCAAGTCCAGAACAAAAACAGGAAATCTCTTACCCCTGCATCTATTTATTGCTAACACACATTCCCTACTCAGCTTTGTGACAGACAGAAGGAAAGTGAAAAGACCAGATTCCAGTACAAATATCCTCATACAGTCTGTGACAAGACACATCTTGGCTGCTGAGATCACTTCAAGTTGAAGTGATCGGTGTTGTGATTTGCTAATATTTTGTAATGCTAATAATTGATGTTGCTTGAAAATAAATATATGCAAAATAAACTTCAGATATTTGGACACATTCAGTCTTACTAATAGGTGACACAGAGCATCTGCTCAAGAAGTAAAAAAAAAAATCTTTGTTGTTCTGTGTGTACTCAACAAGTCAGTAGCTCCATTCTAAGATTTAAACAACAAAGTCGTGACAGTCAGCTGATGTCTCAAGCTAAATTCAGGGTCATCTGGAGTATCACTGTGATTTAGGAGAGGACACACTCACAGGTCAGGGCTTTTTTACCATGTTTGAGGCAGTCAGCCTTTTCTCTAAAACATTTTTCATTAGCTGTCAGAGCCAAGCTGTTAGCTATCAGTGATAACCATTAGCCATTCAGCACAAGACTTTGTCATTTTCCACCATCAGTTGATAAAGACATTACAGTCAGGTGAGACTGGTCACGCCGTTTCCTTGGCGACATGTGGCTGACGTCGTAAGGGCAGTTGCACAAGGTGACAACTTGTTTTCATACACAACAAAGACACAGAGATGCAGGTTTTGTGAGTCGTATTCTCTCCCTCACTCTCTGAGTGTCTCTCACACACACAGTTTAATCCCCACAACAACATCTTTTACTAATTATATTCCATGTATGTGTGAAGGTTGGTATTGACAAGGAGCCATACAAGAAGCCACTGTTCTTAAATTAGATCTACTAAATGGTCTTAAGGTACTTACTTGCTCATGTAGCCAAGCTAGATTTTATCAACATCAGATATTCATTCATTCAACATGTGTACAACAGGTTTCAATACAGACAGGTGATGACAATATCTATGGAAGACATAAGATAGTGACATGAGGGTTCACAGTAGACGATTGAGTGATATAGTGAATTCAACAATGTTTGCTTGTGCTCAAAACAATGCATAGAGCTCAAAAACCCAACAATCATATACATCACAGACAAAGTGGCGTATGAACAGCAGACGTTTCTGGGCTTGTGACAAATGATCAACAGATAATATCAGAAACTATACCTTGAAAGAAAATATTCTGTTTGATACAAAAAAGAGTGTAGTGGCATTACATCATGTCTGACCTCCAGCTGTCTTTCAGATAATCAATTGAATTTAAAAAAAACAACAAAGAAAAACATACCATTGAAACTCAAGTGCTTTCCATGCATAGGCTGAGTTGTACAAAGGTAGGAACTAACATATTGTAGTCATTATATAACAGCTCTACTTCCTACCAATAATCAAGGCATTAAATATGCAAGACTATGCCTTTAGACCTAAATTTTGCTAAAAGGCAAATTCTGAAACATTTTTAAATTACCAGGCAAAGCATTTAGACAAAAGGACACATGATGCATTAAGGTTTTAGACCCATCATGCTCAATAAAAAACAGAAGGTTAGTTGAGGCTGTGTCCTGTGTTACTGACACACAGTTATGTGGAAAGCCCTTTATGATTATGGCTGCTTTAAAAGAGCCAGGTGACAATGTGATGTGTTACTCGTTTTATTGAGTGTATTGGCACAATTTCATTGGCACACACCAGTCTAAATCTAGATGACTTGTATTTTTCAGAACATGAAGTGCTGTCTGATTGCACAACACACATACACACAAATCCTACACCACAACACAGAAATATATCTATAGTGTAAAGATACAAGATGAGTTGGGGTCACGCTTTTGAATAGATCTTTGATGCATCATGGTTCACATGTCCAAACCAAATAGGCTCTATACCAATGTATTTAAAAAAATACTGAAATTAAAAAAGCACTCGTGATGTACTGAATTCATACAGGATACTAAGAGGGCGCAACAGTGCTGCCTTTGATGCATTAGGAGAGGCCAGGAGGGCTATTAGAGAAAACCTAGTTTGTATCCATTTGTGTCATAGTCCAAACACAGCAAAACAGTGGGGGTACTCCCCTTCCACCCTGACACAGCTTTATGCAATTTAGTTCTGCAATCTGCTCAGGGACCCGGTGGAATAATGACATTACAAAGAAACTCTGATACTAATATCAATGATAAACAATATTAATCTGTATTCTGTCCATGTATGCGTGGTACTCTATAGTACAATGATTCACCATCCCAATGACTCAACTGAGCATTCAATATGATGCTCAGTTGCTTCTCAACGTCTAGCTGCTTACACTCACTGGCCACTGTATTAGGTACACCTGCACAAATAAGTTCAAATTGTCAGAAGGATATAATTCTACTATACATTATTGATAAGGTAATGGTTTGTGATGGAGTCTTACTGGACTGCATTATATTAAGAGGTGAATCTACTGTTTTGGCCTCCGTATTTACACGGTGTGCAATAACATGCAATCATGTACAGACAGAAATGCCGTCATGAATTTAAGATAAATAACATAAGGCTATTTAGTTTGTTTAACAAAAGAACAAGGTATATGTTCTATAGGAAAAGTGACCTTAAATGACTTCTGGTGTGATCTGGCACTACATAGAAAATAAAATTTCAAAAAGTTAAACTCCTATGTGGGCGGGGCAGTGCTTTTAGAAGGGCATACAACAATTGAACTTCATACAACACATGTGAAAAATTGGGGCTTCTATGCACAACTTCTTCCAGGTTAAATATTTGGACCATCTGCTGAAATAATCTGATGAGAAAATAATAAATAAACAGGTTGTTTCCAATAATCAATTCAACATACTGTTTCCACTTACAACTTTTTAATCAGCAACCAACTTTTGCTGATTTCATGTTCTTTCATGTCTCATGTTCTTCGTTATAAATTACACATTTAGTGTTTTGTTTCGCTGTTGGTCAAACAAATCTAAACACACTGACAAAAGTATTGAAAAACCATTCAATTCAATCAAAACAACTTAACTGTGGAATAAATTTCAAAGCCATTGTTCTATCACAGCTGCCTTAAAAAACACTCCGTGAGAAGAAAACAGGTTAAAATGAAATATAGGCTAGAAACCAAAAGAAAAGCTCCAGATCACTTTACTCCACTGACCCACTGGTGTGTTTTGTTACAGCAACAATGTGCTGCTATAACATTTCCTTCCACTGGATTCGCTGCCCTGCCTGCCACTACGGTAAGGTTGGTGATATACTTATCACCAACCGCAACATAGCGCCAAAACATTTCCAGTGTGGGGCTGACATGCAGTTTGTGCATGTCAAAATATCTTAACCGGTTGCAATCCCGCATCAACCCAATGGGGGCAGTGCTTCATTTGAGAGTCGCATTTACCTCATTTCTGTCATGCAATACAAAACATTGTTAAAATTTCCTTATCGGATTACTTAATTGTCTCCTCTTACATTGTGCAAAAAACAAAAACTTCCCCTTCTTCTTCTTGTGCTTCTAAGAACGAACGTTCACAAAGGCTTCAGACTACGTTTTCAGCCAGGAGGATTAGGCCCTTGTCTGCTCCTATGTGGCTGACCTTTTTAACAAACAAACAAACATACATCTGTTGCTGTATAGCAAGTATACCCATAGCCTTAGGTGAGGGGGGCGAAAAAATTACCACGAAACATTTGTTCCACTTCATTTTTAAGGTGTCAAAGGCACTTAATTAAGCAATTAAGAGGTACAGTGACCTCCATTAATTTTAGACAAAATCGCCAGTTCTGGATAATGTAACATGTGATATCTGCACCACCGTCATGTGTAGTTCTGTTTCAACATTAACTCTTTCTTGTACAATGTGTAAGTAATTAACTCACAGGCCAGAAGTCTACGTGTGCCAGTCTGAGTACACAACAGCACAATCACTGCAGCATCTTACAAATGAAACAGGAAAGCTTTGGCCTGGGCAGGACCCCTACTTAGGCTAACTACTTCCTGTCAGAGAGATCAGAGAGTAGGATAATCACACAGGCTGCCAGGCCATTTCTCACTTCGTAATGCCAGACGTTTGGATGGCTCCACAGTCACGATCAATGCATGTCATTACATAGATGATATGTGAACTTATGTCATGCCAAGATGATATGAGTAGGGGGAGAGTTGCCTTAACCAGTTGTTAGAGAGATGTCACAATGATGTGTGATATTGTGACATGGATGAGAGTTGTCTCAGCTCTTCATCTCACTCTCTGCGGTGACCGAAGACCCATCTTCCACCAAAATAAACATATTCTTAAAAAAATGCCATAAACACAGAGGGGGCAGGAAGGCGGGAATGCAAGGAAGGCAGTAGGAGAAGTATGAAAAAAGCCAGAGGAAGTTCAGCATCCTGTGTTAAATCGCATCTGTTTCCTAATGAAATCTGCTCTCCATTGTCAAACTGAGGCCATCTCTTTTTGGTGACCACAACCTCTTGCAGCCAGTAACTCAGCAAAAAGAACACAGAATTCAAATAGGTGGCAAACTGATGCACTATCCAGAAAACCAAAGTTAGACAGAGGAAACATTAAAGTCCCTTTTACACCTCATGTTTCTTGCGGATGTTTTGTTTAGTTTTGTCAGAGACGTCTGAATAGAAAGAACATTTTCAGTTAACTACAAATACATTTCCTACATGATGACTTGCTCTAATAATACTGATATGAACTTTGGATGATGACATCCACTAAAATACTAGCAAAATGAATATGTAGGTCATAGCAAAATAAAACAGACAGTTTTTGTTATATCTAGGGAAAGTTTTCTGCGGCTGGCTAGTGGTATTGCAGCCAAAAACTGCCGGCCTCTCAATGGAAACAACCACATGAACTATAAGAGTCACACTAGACCAATTAGTTTGCTGAAGTTCTATTTATGGAACATTGAACAGTCAGCGTACACAAACATGAAAGCATGAACAATGTGTATTTTTGTTTCCTATAGATTATAAGACCTTGCCAGGGGAGTGGATTGTGTCAAATATGAAGACATGGCTGCTAATACTTCAAAAGTGAGTCAAAACAATAAATAGTTTCCAAAAATTATATTAAGATGAGTAAGGAGTGAGAGACGAAAACTTGAGAATGAGGGTGAACGGAAAAGAGGGAGGTTTGACAGACGGAGAGGGGGAGTTGAGTGAAGCAGGCAGCAGAGAATCCAGCAATGACGGCAGTGACCAGAGAACAACATGCCAAACCCTGGAAGTCATTTCCTGCTTCATCGAAGACTTTTATGGAATTTTAGCAGCATGGCTAACGTCACGACATGAAGAGAGGCACAGAGAAGAGAGAGAGCTCAGCCCTCCTCACTCCACTCGTCTCTCTCCCCCGTCTCCATTTCCCTCCCATTTTCATGTGAGGCTAAGCAGAGCAAATACATCCACGGTACCTCCAGCATTGTTAGTGCAACAACTTTTTTACCCATTATTTTTGTCCATTAGCATATGCTACTTATTCCAAGACGTGCCTCCACTGTGGCTTTCACAATCAACTAAAATGTGTTATTCTTATACATAGGCTTGACAGTCTAAGGGCCTTGACATGTGGCCCAAACTCCATTTATCACTAAATATAACCAGCCTTTCCACCTTTAGCACATGCAAAGCAGCAATGTATGTGTGTCAAACACTGATAGCACAAGCACTTACTGTAAGTCATGCTTTGCAGAACTAAAAGCCATATAACCTGGGAACAATCCCATAAATCCAATAAAACTAATGTTGTTTGTGCAGTGTTTGTTTTTCCTCCTAAATGGCACAACGGTGGCTTTTAGAAAGGAGGGTACCACTTTTCGAAAACACACACAAAGTCAGAGAAAAAACAGCCATGATGGAAAGCCGCAGAAGGATGAAAGGATTACAGAAGCAGGGAACCAGGAGGTGGTCAATCAGCTGGCTTTAAATACTGCTCTCCTGGAGGGCTGCGGGGGAAATGGAAGCAGCGCCGGTTGCTGTGATCAATAACTAAGTGCCTTCCTGGCATTTGTCTATTTAATCCATTATCGAAGGCCATCTGAGCCTGCAGTGTGGATGGAAGACCCGAAGCTCACAGGAAGAGCTGGATGCGGGGAGAAGGGTACACGTGGACGAGACACACCCACTGACCCACACAATCATGCTCACGTGTGGAAACACATGCACAAGTACTACTAATGAGAACACTGACCATCGTGTAGAAGACAGCTGACTGCAACACATTAATACAAACACACTGCTTCTGCTACTACATAACACTATAAATATTCACAGTAAAAGAGAAGCACACAGCAACAAATGTTCATGACAGACAACAACAGCACTGCCAGCCTTGTGGTAAGCAATTACTGAATCCTTCATTATGGAGTGTAAGAGACGGACACTGAAGGCAGGGGCGTTATTCTTTGCACCAGGATGTCCTTTCAATGTGAGACTAGGGTACTGTCTGCCAAAACTCTAGTGTACGTGTCCCCTCTCAGAGCACTGTAAATATGTGCAGGTATGTTTATTCATGTACAGTTTATAGATAAAACCACCAATTCCAAGACAACACTTAAAAGGTTCGGTGACAGATACACTGGGATGTGGGAGGTACATTAGCCGGTCACTGACAAAAGACAGATTTATCCTACTATTATTCTCGTTAATCAGTGAGTGATTAATTCATTTGCGCAGACTGTATACCAAGCCATTAATACACAGGTCCAGTCCATATTTTCTACCCTGTGTTTTTGAATTTGCCCTTATTTTCAAGTTGCCTCTCAAAACAGTGTTTCTGAGGGTAGTAATTAAATGTTCCCCTATGAAATAGAACCACCTTTCAAAATTCCTCTTCAACACCAGTACCTGACACTAATTTGTTCTGGTAAAAGAAAGTACCAATTTCTTTGTCTTTATCAATTCACCCCTTTGTTTCAAGTCTGCCTCTGAAAGCCCTACCTCTCGTCCCAAAATAGGACTGGGACACCACCACACGTGAACCCACAAAACAGTGCTTTAGGACTAAGTGGTAGGGGCAAGGGGGAGACTCGGCATTGGGCCATAATTTTCTGTCATTTATTAGAAGCTCTCCATTAAAACAAGCATGTTTTCAAATGTTTTGAGAGCTTGGTCTAATCTAAAAATGAATATGAAAATCTCTACTTTCTACTTCCTAGAACAAAATATTGTATCTGAGCAGTGTGAGGCCATGTGGAAAACCTATGTTGTGGGCAGGTTAATGATTACAATGTAAAAACAACTTGTTGACTCAGGGCAGGAGAGAGACAGCAGTCAAATGTCCCCACACTCAATTTGGGAAACCAGTGAAGAGGAAAAAATATTATCCAACACTAACAGGGAGTTTAATATCACTGAAAGAGTTAGTTCACAGTAAGAGGGTACATTACCTTCAACCATAGTTCAACATGCTAAATTAACTACAGTAATGTTTACTAACGATAGAAATGATGCACACCCATATCTCATTATTATTCTACTTTGGTCCAACAATAAACTATGGTCAATAAATCAAAACTACTGTAGATGTGGAGACCACAAGGCACCCGACCAAAATCTTTAGCAGATAAAAACAGGGTCATCAGCAAAATAACTACATCATTAAGAAAACAGCAATTAAGAACTATCCATCCATCCATTTTCTGAACCACTTAGTCCCTGTAGGGGTCGAGGGCATACTGGAGCCTATCCCAGATATCATCGGGCGAGAGGCGGGGTACGCCCTGGACAGGTCGCCAGTCCATCGCAGGGGTAATTAAGGACTATGAAAACAAAATAAAACAACTAACTTTCTTCATATATCATATAAACAGCTACAACTGTGTGTGGTATAATTTCTTTTTCAGTAAATACTGTTATAAAGACACCACGCTGCAATATTTCCTTGACTCAACTGTTATGATATAAAGACCCAACTAAGAACCAACCCTCACACTACACCACAGTGAAGGTGTCCCGCTAAGAAAAGTCACAACCTTCAACCAGACATTAACAAAAAGCATGAGCCCAAGTCAAACAATGGATAATGCCAGGGCCTGAGTGGAGTGGAGTGGGAGGACCAATGAATTCATGTCGTCCCACATGCGGCAGCAACATTGCATTTGCCTAGCATAGACGCTGCTCAGCACAGACAACCACAGAGAACAAAGACCTCAATTATGTGGCGCGCTAACAGGAGAGCTAAAAACAGTATGAGTATGGGCAGAGAATAAAACCTTGGGAGTGTTGCAGGAATGCTAAGAATTCAGGCACCATCAACCAACACACAACACACTGTCACTCCCAAATCACACTGCCACCACCACTGACCTTTCTCCAGCCTCCATGAAACAGTGCAGTGTTCAAGTGGCTGGAACAGAGGACTCTTATACTTACTCGCACCCAAACTTGTCAAGTGCATAACTGTAGTTATAAAACAGCGCTTGATATAGTGGTAGTAAGGAAGCTGTGTATGTTTCCTTTATATTGCTGTGAATATGGGATCACAAAATAGTGCCAAATGTTGGAATCCATAAGTAAATTATATGAAAGAAATTCTTCAGCAATGATTTTGTACTAATATCAATCTGCTGGTTGGAAGACCAACCTGTTGATGTCCTCAAGGCTTTGAAAACCTATTTTACATTATAATGGTTACCTGTCATTTACCACAAATGACTGTCTTACATTGAAGCAGTGTTTGCAGATTTTAGTTTTTATATACTGCACCATAAAATACAGTGGTTAATGGAAATCCAAATTAATAAATAAATGACCTTAGGTTACTGATACATGCACTCTGTGGGGTACCAAAGGGTTTGTGATGATTCCACGCAACATAAGAGAAAAATAAGGCAAAGTATCAAACAAGGTTTTCTTACTGAAATACATCAACATAGCATGTCCTTCAACAGACCTCTAACCTTACACCTTCTCTCAGTATCAGTGAATAAAGGCATACATTTGACTTCTCAACCATGACCAACTAGGAGAATGTCTATTCTTAACTTTGGCAAGCACTCAGAAACAGTTTGTACTTTTGCATAGATGAGTTTGCTAAGTGGAATCTCACTTCTTAGAAGGGCAACTATTTCGAAAAACTGTGGTATTTATTGGCTGATGAAAGTGAACAGATAACACAGGGAAATTCTGCTTTGGTAGGAGGGTACCGTGTCAGGGGTCAAAGGAAAGAGCTATGATTAAGCCTTTTATTTCTACCCTATTACTAAAAGAATATATATATATTCTCTCCAGACTTACAGTAGATTACTGTTACTGATATCATATATCAAAATTAGTCAGATAAGACTAAGTTTAAGCCTGTTTATTACACTTTAGATAAGCCACCATAAACTGCTCTGGCCTCTCTATGACAGAAGCATGTCTACATACCTAGTTTCTCCACTAGTTTGAGCATGACTCCACCGATGTGGATTTCCCCAGTGACCCTCAGCGACACATCCCTGTGGAGGTCAGTGACATGCATCTTCAGTTCCCATGTCCCATCGGCGTAACAGCCGTCGGGCATCCGGATCCCGTCCAGCGCCATCCTGCCAAACAGACCAGCAGTCAGGAGGGGAAATGGTCTAGTTCACACTCTGCTCCTTTGTAAAAGAGTAAATGCCATGTATGCAAGGCCTTCAAAGAGAACTGGGTACATACTTCAAACAGTCACTGAATACTTAGTAGGGGTGGAAAGAACGAAGTGTTAATTCAGTTAAGCTCATTTAACTAATTCACTTGTGTTCTTAAGCACAGTGCATTACACTTTACTCAAACCTTCCATTATTAAATGCATCATTCTCATACACTCCATATAAACTGTGTTGCCTTTACATCATCTGATACATATGGTTCAGTTTTACATTTGACAACACTTTATAAACTGGTACACTGCTTTAGAACAAGCCAATGGCATAAAATGGAATTGCACAAGGCACCAACTAGATGTGCGGTGCCATTAAAATAGTGTTTATACAAACAAGCAACAATACTTCACAGTACAATGGCAAAATCTATGGAGATTTCCCATATAGTTAACCTATAGCTTAGCTATCGTTAAAGCAGCACTGCTTTAATTTAGCATATTCAAGTCAGTTTATTAGTCACAATTGATACTTTTTATCCCGAGAAAGCATTTGCGTAATATACAGAGACACCCTAAAGTCTGATGGTATCATAGGAGTGTTATCGTGGTTATATCGACTTAGATTATATATTAGAAAGCCTGATTTATAGATAAAGGTGTTTGAATAAGGCAGGCATTTAGAGATGCTACTGGGTTGAATTAAGCCTATGGGAAATGTATGACTCACCGTTTATCAGTTATTTTTTAAATCTCTCTCTTTCAAGTCTTCCAGCTTTATATAACACTAAACCTGTGGAGGGTCACTTTAATATTAGTCACTGTCACTGAAAGACTGCAAGTCATGGAAATAAGTCATTCAGTCCACCAGATTAAAAAAGAAAACATTTACTTCTGGATGTTACAAACAGTGTGTTTAACACTGATAGACATTAACATATCACAATTTTATATTGTATACAGTATAGTGCATGAGGATCATATTGATGTTACCAATTCAAAGTTCATCCTTTCCCTCCTGATACTTACATACATTTTGCTGTGATGCAGTTTTGATCTTTATACTTACAATTAAGTGTTTTTCCATTCTAGCATTTGGCACTTTTAAATGGGTGAATGTAACAAACTAAGAGGTACTTTCCCCCCCCCAACACCGGTACACTCATATGGAAGTACTACAGATGAGGTAACTGAGCTGATTCGTGCACATTTGATCCTCAAGAATGACTTATGAAAGGATAAATAGACTTAAATGTTAAATCAAATCGACTCTGTCCTCATCACATTGACTCAGACCATGTCCTTTACAGGTAATAAGTCGGATTCGTGTCGTGTGAAGTGAATGGCGCAAAGCTACATTTTAGCCTATCTGTCATTCTTTGATCTGAGGCTGTCCAGTAGCTACAGACTTGGCCTGGCGATCAAAACAACCGTCTAATCAATAAGCAAGGCAGAACAAAGGCTATAGGACCGAGGCCACAAGTTCAGCAAGGACCTCTGGCAGCTTTTATCCCCGCAAATGTGCCGCTTCACCTGTTAAAAGTAACGGTAAAGGTAGTCTTACAAATAGGCGGAGGGGCTAATTATATGAGCAGAGCTGGTAGACGAACACCCGGGCTGCATGCACACTCAGGCAGTCGGTCGTTAAAGAACTAAGTTCACCAGAAGTGCGCACAAAAGCAAAAAAAAAACGGTATATTTTTGCGAAAAAGTTGTTAAGAGAAGCGTTTGTGAAGTGTAGCAGAAGCCGAGCCACAGCAAATACAACGTTTTCATATTTCATAGCGACGAACGAGCAAAGCTTGGAGGACGAACATTTAAATCTGTACTCACCTTCACGAAGACGAAAAACACTAAAACAGTCGACTACACGATTCAGAACAAGTTCCCCGTCTTTAAATCATGAATAAAGTCTTTGATAGACACTAAAAACAGAAAGAAATCCCCGAAGAAGTCGCTGAAGAAGTGAAGTCGGCTATCCCAGTTTTCCCACAGGCTTGAGCTTAATGGAGTCCAGCCCTCTCCTTTTCTCTCTCACTCTGTCCTGCCCCAATAGGCCCCTACCACCACTTTTCCTTTCACACTGGGAGCTTTCTGGTCCACGACTGGTGCCTGTGTCTCCTCACACATGCAGCGCTTTCGTGAGTCTGTGAATTGTTGGTTGTTCTGTCTTTTTACATTTTACGTTAATTAAAAAGGTCACAGTACAGATGCATGCTGTTTTTCTTTTTTTTAATCATAATTAGTGATGTACTTTCAGTTTTCATTCTCAGCCATAATAGATTTTAAAACTGCAAAGAACAATATATGTTAAGTGGCAGATTAACTACCGAGAAATACTTTAGAAGTAAAAGTTATCAACATCAAAATATACTGTAAGTGCACCCAGACCTGCTCATTGTGCAGCACCACCAGTTTCAGATTAATAGTACAGGCCTACCTCATATTAATGTATTATCATTAATGCATTTCAACATTACAGCTGGTAAAATTGGGAGTTATTTTAACAACTTTTAAATATTGCTGAGTAGCTTAATCTCTATATTATTATCTGTTGGTTATATCTTTATTTATATATTTTAATCATCTGAATCATTATGGCAAAGCAACAAGTAACCACTGTTGTAAGGTTGATCAACCTTAAGTGATTGCAGGTAATACAAGAAAAACAAACATTTACACTGACATTAGTATCTGGTTTATTGTAGATTGTGTCACACTACAACCTCCCACCTCCCAAAATCCAGCAGTTTGCTGCAGGAATCATGGACATGCAGTTAAGAT
>OMLM01001847.1:138467-195270 GCA_900302695.1 Helostoma temminkii | reverse complement strand
CAGTTAAGATCTCAAGCTGCCTTTTATGGCAATGGTGCTGGTGAGGCTTACAGCAGCAGCATCCAGGGACCTTTGGGTCTTTAACCTCCAGAGTAACAGCACAAGATGAGAAGGAATTTAGTTTTTGTCACTTTGACAGTTTTAATAACTAAAATATTTCTTCAGAAGTATTTCTCAGTGTTTTTCTGTCAGGGTAGACTAATTCATTTAGGCTGACAGTCCCAGTGGAAGATTGTGAAGTGTAGAAATTAGCCAAGGTATACAAGTATCTACTTTCATTTCTAAAGCCTCACATATGCAATATTCAGGAAGCATTTATGGTCATGCTGTTGGTGGCCAAGTATTGTCAGACTACTTCAATACTCGCAGGGGTTTTTAGAGCGAATAAATACATTATTTTTGATTATTTTATCTAATGCAGCTGTATGTACTCAGGCTGCAGACCAGTAATAAAAATATTTTTATCTGACAGCTCAAGAAGCAGAGAGACAAAAAATAATGGACCAGTGTATTTAAGTATAGCAAATAAATAAATAAATATTCACTCAATGTAGCATATGAAGCTCATATGTTTATTGTCTGCTGCAAACTATTTCCATACTACTTTAAATTGCACACAAGGTCATTCATTATACTGTATCAGAAACTCACTCAGTTACAGAAATTGAATAAGTTTACTTTAATTTTACCACAAAAACATCTGCAGACATTTCCCAGTATAACCCTATAACTACGAATAAACAATCTTAGTAGGTCAACATCACATGTTCAGTGTTTTCTCTTCTTTCTGGAACAAATTAAAGGCATTGAACATTTGCTGATAAATTATCAGTGTCTGTGAAGACAGTGTGGGATCACAAGAAACTAAAAATAATATTGTCTACAAGCTGTTGCGTCTTCACAGCTGTATATGAAATGCAGCACTATACGTACAATCAATCAATCAAATGAACATACAGATGTTTGGACTGAAAGAGAGAAAAGCTGTTGTCTTCTGTCTTTCCGAAGCAGCAGCACAATACACACTCCAACACATTCTCCAAGTGGTCTGCTATAAAGATCCATGAATCATCAGTGTTTCTGGCTCGGTCCCCTGGTGAACTCACTCAGCTCCAGTCCTCCAGCTCAGGAATCTGGGCCTTTAGTCTATGGTCGGCATCAAAGCGATTTATAACCTCTCTCCCTGCAGTTCTGACCCCCTCGTCAGTGTCTGGCAGCTGATCCATTGCCTTTTATAGGCTGTGTTTTAATTGCAGAGTAAACAGTTGAGTCAGTCAGATGCAGCGCAGGAGAGTCAGAGAGCTGGCTTGGCTGCTGCTGATGTGGATGATGAGGGACGTGGTGAAGGAGAGAGAGAGAGGCAGCGGAGACATGGAGGATGTGCCTTTAAGAGGTTTACACTGTCTGAGTAACCTTTAGAAAAATATGTTTCCACCTTTTAGCTGAAGTAGCTGATGTTTTATTCTTTACTTAAGTAAAATTTTTGTTTTCTGCCACTATAACACCATAAAAACACAATTAACTAACTCACACGACTATAAAAAAAACATTAACGATCATCAAAATAACTCAATCAGTTAAGGGCAGTAAGAAAAGAGACTGAAGAACAGATAAGTCAATAGAGGTCTTTGTTCCAGTATTTCCAATAGATGACTGACCTCTTCTGGTCACAAGAAGAACAGCAGGCGAAATCCATTACTTATGGCAAGCACTGCTGTGATAACTGGTCCCATCTGTGGGCCTTGCTTTGCAGATGTTGCTAAACTGCATTAAAAGCCAACTCATGTGGAAGCCATGACTGCTTGTGGATTACAATGCAGCCTATTCATGATCTATAAGTCAGCTTTGTTGCTCACAGCAGGGGGTGCCTCAGGAGGAATCCGATCTGAGTTCCAGACAAAACAAATAGCTCTATTGTCCTCCGAGAACAGTGTGGATGTGAGCTCTGTCGAACACAACCTCCTCCAGCTCGAGAGAAGTTCCAAATTCAACATTTTTCTCGATTACTATCTGCATATACACGACAGCATAAAAATTAGTCATCATTGTATTGAAAAAAGAAAAGCTTTAATAAAATGAAATAAATACATGGCTTTGGATGGCAGTTAGAATCCGTTACAGGCATGGGTTATTGCACAGCTCTGAGGATAGACAATAAACAGAAACATTCTCCTAGACATCAGTTCATAATCAGAGTAACAGTATTTGACACAAATGTAACACATGTTATTCAACACATCCAAAATAAGTATTTTACTTTCTTACCGCTGTAACATATTTCTGCAGGCCCTTCCTCGTTAATGCATTTAAGTTTTAAAAGCTGCCGACACACCTGCGCCAGCTCTTGGGAGTTTCACTAAACAATGGCTTGAAACTGGTGTCAGCAGGAGTGTTGACTCTACAAAACACAAGTTGGATGTGGTGCCTTAAAAATAAAAACATACTGGTATCATTCAAATGCTGTACGTTAAATGCTCATGTTGTAAAAGTACAACTTATGTTTTCCAGAATTCTCGTTAATGCCCTTCAGTTTAGTTTTATAGCAAACAGAGTGAACTTGGTGGAAAATACGTGCCTGAATAAAGCACACGGATCTGTTATTGTATTTTGCAATGAATACCTAACATTTTAAGATTGTTTTTTGCTGCTGCAGTGTAACACATGATTAGGAAATATGAATAAATACAATAAACAATGGGGTGTTTTCTACATAATATCTGTGCAACACATGGCTGGTGAATGTGTGATAGGTAGCAGCTCAAATGTAGAAACACCCCTTCGTTTCATGTGCACTCAATTGTGTGGCCATCTGAAAGGCTGCCTGGTACTAGTCAGCAGACCTTTATACACCCATCAGACATTAGACACCAATAATCTGATTGCATTCAGTGGTAGACCACTCAACAACAACCTCTGATTGTGTGGAACAGTAAAGCAACAGCTTGCACAATAACTACAATATTATGACAAGTAGGAAACAAAGGAAGTTTGAAACCGACAATAATTAAGTCTGTCACATGTAACTGGATAAACGTTTATCTGAGGGTAGTATTTCCTCATCTGTTGCAAATGTTGTGCAAATGATTTCATTAGAACTCCATAAACAATCACAAGTGGTTTACTCAGTAAGGACCAACAAGTTATTGCATTGCACTCTGCAATATGTTTCTGTTCAAAGATCCATTTACTATTAACATTAGAGAATACAAAGTAAGTAAGCTTTCTGATTTTTGCATAATTATTACCTTTTTAAAAGATCACACCAGGAAAAGGTTTTTCTCTTTTGTGCCAACAAACCTAAAGCAAAGAGATAATTTAAAAGATGTTTTCAGAAAACCAAAATAATACTGTATTTTTTCTTTTTGGATAAAAATTTATACCAGTAATTAGCTAATAATAGTAGAGTTTCAAACATACTTTGAAAAGTAAGACATTTTGAAAAGACGAGCATGCTCATTGTTCCTAAGGGGAAAGGTGTGAATTAGTCACCTTTACCCAAAAAGGCAAACAAGATACATTTTAGTGTGCAATCTATCACAGAAGCCTCATATTAAAAAAAAATATGATCTATTTTTTTCCTAGGCCAATTACATTCCCTTAAAGTATGAATTAGCTTTAGCATTTCTAAAGCTGAGCTGCTAACAAGCTAGAAACTAATATTATTTGGCCAGGTAGAATCACATTTTCCTTAATTGAGATCCAGGTTTGTACCCACAAGAACTTGAAAATAGCTAGGAAAAATATTTTTCATTTTTTAAGAAAAAATACATCTAGTACCACTGATTTCATCTGGATATCAATATAAAGATGTATGCACAGAAAATAATCTCCTTAACTCAATATACATTAGAAATATGGAAATTTGTTTTAATAATTGTGATCGTTTTGAATCAAAACTCTCGTCTAGTAAATTACATTATCAAAAGATTATTATACTAGGATTTGGATTCATAAACTGTAAGAAAAATAACTACGTGTCTGGCTTTTGTTTAAGAGTGTAGACAGGTTTATAATGACACAATCCACATGGATTGTCACAATAAATGTCACAATGAAAACGAAAGATGTTCAGCCGTAACTGTTGTTAGTGTAATATAAAACAGGTGCTTGTGTTTTATATAGTGCATATCTATTTCAGAGTCAAATGTAAAAAAAGAGGCAAATGTTAAGAAAACAGGAGAAATTAACTAAAACTAGCATGTTTTCATGTCTTTCTTCATAGTTCCAACAGATGATAATGTCCAGATATAAAATAATGATAATGTCCTATGTGTAAATCACACATTTTCTACATGACTAAAATTATTAAATTTTGAAAGGCATTGCATTTGCTTGCCAGCGATGTAGTGTGTTTATTTTAAAGACATTTAAAATTTTTTGACATTTTGACAGTTACATTTCACTCCCCTTCTTAAAAAAAGGTCTGACAGAGAGACTGAAGGTTAGGTAAGTGTGTCACGAGGCTCCAGACTCTGTGCAAGAGAGGATGAACTGAAGCATTAACTGACCAGACACCTATGGACACTTTTCAACAGCAGACTTTTTCAGATTCGATTCAAGACTTGGGTATGAAGTTCCCAAAATTCCTTTGCATCAAACCAATCAGACTAATATTCGTATCATACTGGCAAACTGTACACCTCCTTAGGGGTTCCTGGTTCAACAGTGTCACCCTTAGGGTGAGTGATTGTGTACAAATGACACATAAAGAGACAAACTTGCACATTTTGACAGCAGCCTGTCAGTAATCATTTGAAGTTTAAAAGGTTTGAATCAAAGGGACATAAAGCAAAGGAAAAAACTAAAAAATAACAACACCAAAAAAAAAAAAAAAAAAGATTATTAGTATATCTGAGCAGTTTGTGCGCATGAAAAATGAATGTCTATCTTTGTGTCATGTCAAGAAGACGACGTCACACTTCAGGGTTTTAAGACACCAATCCACCAAACCAAGTGTGTGCGTTATAATGAATGTGCTGCCTCAGTCTGGCTCTGGGGTATCTTCTGCTGGGTCAGAGGGTGTCATCTTCTGCTTGTATATGAAGGTCAACAAGAAGAGTGCTATGTCATGAGAGCACCAGTATCCTGTGTGTGAGGTCACTGCTGACCAGTAGCGACTCTCCACCAGACCCTCTCTGAGCTCAAAGTCGATGCGTCGCTCCAACTCCACTATGAGACAGATATGAGAACACATTTGTGAGTTAATAACCAAGTTCCTCACAACAAACTTTAATTATGATACAAATCAGGTAGGTGAACTAACGTGATGTATCTGCAGTGGGTGAGGTGGGTCGAGTCATGGTGGAGAGACCATATGCTGACTGGCTTTCTGTTTTCTTCTGCTCCTCTTCTTCAGTGTTTGCACTTCCCTCAAGCCCTAAAGACACTGATGGCTGGCTGTTGGAGCGGGAGAATCTTGAGAAGAGGATGCCTCCAATGCCTTTTCCTATGCTTGCCGCTCCTACATTACGAAAGCAGAAAGGCAGTAAAGCTTGGTTTAGAATAAAACAAAAAGAAAGGTAGTTTTTCATTTTCATCATTTTAACCTAATTTGGTTTAAAGGTTTAGGAAAAGCAAAGTGCATGAAACTTCACAATTTCTCCAGATGATGGCACTGTTGACACTGTACTGTAGTCAAAGTGAGCATCTCATATTACTTTAAATATTGAACCTGAGAACCTTGAGAGAATGGATTTTACCTAGGGAATAAGCACCATCTCCAGAGTGAATTTTAATTGCTGAGCTCTTTCTTTGTACTTCCTGCTGCTGCCAGAACTCAGCATTAAAAAATGCTGAAATAAAGTATTAACAGGAGAATCTTTACTCCTTTTTTCTCTAATGCACTATAGAGACCTTTCCCTATATTAGTCTATTCTCACACATTGATTGGTAGATAAATTTATCATACTATGGTTTTATTTAACAATTTTCTGATTCTTAGTCATAATCATTATACATGTAACACAATTTCACTGTCACACATCTAATTTATCTCTATGATCTAGATATAAAATGTCTAGTTCAAACCATGTGCACCATCAGAGCTAAGTTTGGATAATTTGATAATTTGAAAAATAATAATAATTTATTACCCAGTATGCTGGCCTTGCCCAGACTAGTAATAGACTCTCCATAGTTTCTGCGGGGAAGAACAGGCGAAGTGCTGGGGCTGGGGATGCTCTCAGTGTCTGATGTTGGGTCTTTGACCGGATTCAGAAAGGTTGGCCGGATCTCATCGTAAGATGTGGGGTTAATGGCACTACACCTGATCATAAAAACAACACCACAAATATTCAGGAGATACTCTGAAAATGTTGGCGTGTGTCCAATAACATCAAATATTATAAGACACAATACAAGTTCTTACCAATGTATCTGAACAGGTGCAATGTTGCTATAATGTTTGAGGAGGAGGGGCTCCAGGCGGTAGGCCTGAAATAAGCAAACAGGTTCCAGTGAACTTACAGTATAGACATGTGACTCAGCTATTTCAAGTTATACAATGTACAATTAGCACATCTTACTGAGTATGTTGCAAATATCTGGTTTCTATTAGTAGAGCAGAGTGGGAAATGGGGAAGTAAAAACAAACCAATCTAAACATGTGGGGGCTAAGACAATAAATAAAACTGAACAAAGAGAACCCTGTCTGAGAGAGAGCATCTCTATGAGCCATCAAGGAACACTAACCACAGGGTCTGTAGGATGGAAGACATTGAAGAGCCTACTGCAAATGGAGGTGGGCAGGATGTGGTCCTGGTGGCAGCTGGTTCCAGGACGAATCCCTCTCAGAGCCAAGAACACTGCCAGAGGAGAACCCATGCAGAAAAAATTCTCCACCTGAAACACAAAGTGTGAAGTGATGATTTACAATAATATCAGCGAGTATTTATACATGTGGTGCTGTGATTTGATCCTATTGACTCATGTTTCATTCAATTTATACCATTAGCAACAGTTTGATTTAATTAAATGCTTGTTTTGTTATGAAAATAGAAAAAATAAAGATTTTGTCATGAATTAATTCCAATGTTTATCAAGGTATCCTACAGAATAATGTCAGGGGGGCTGTCTGCAAGATGAAGCTCAGTCATGGAAGTTGGAGCCTCTCTCAGTCAGAGCCCAGACCTCAAATGTGGAATGACTTCAAGAGAGCCGTTCACACTAGATGTACTAAGAATATGACTAAGCTGAAGCATTTCATTAAAGTGGTTCAAAATTCCTCCAGAAAGTTGTGCAGGTTTAAGTCACAGGCACATGAAGCACAGCCAGGAAATTGCTATTTCTTTGCACTGTTTTATTTTTTATTGTAACATGTGTTATGTGCAAATAATTGTGATTCTTACCTTAAATTTGAGGGCTGGTGGTGCAGAAGGTTTAGAGGCCTCCAGTGTAAGGAGCTGATTTTCCAGTTCTTGTAACCTGTTAAAAGCAAAAGGTAGTGACCATAAACTAAATACAAATTTAAAACTTGTAAAAAGCCATTAGTTGACAATAAATTGCAATACAAACTTCGATAGACATTCCTACGTGCCATTTCATTACTTAAACACTCCTTTTCTCACTCCCATCATTTGTAGGTCCCTTTTGTCTCAAGCCACTTATGATGAGCAGCTGACACAGCACAACTATGATACTATGATGTTTTATTCTAAGTAGTCTACTACTACAAATTCTAATCAAAAGTTACATAAAGTTAGAAAAAACTGTTGAGGACACACAGCTATGCATGCAGTCCTTGAGATGAGCATACATTAACAAGCCCAACCTATTTCTTGTGACTCGCAGTTGCTCTAAAAGGTGCTGCTCTTCATAGGACATCCAGCGCAGGTCCAGCTCCTCTTCCACAGTGTGATGCTCCTGCAGGCAGAATCGCACAGGATCCCATCCTGTCATGATGTCGTAGGCAATAACGCAGCCAAGCGAGTGAGCCACTATGGACACTTTGCCTCCCTTCTCCTCAAACTCAGGATTCCGGGAGCAGAAAAGTGTGTACAGTCTGTTCAGTTCCTGTGTTAGGCCCTTGGTAATCTATCAAGACAGGAAGTGGAGGAGTTTAATAGAAGAATCATCAGATCAACATACATAATTTTGGCTAAGTGTTGGGTTCTTACCTCGTCCCTGTAAAGAGGGCTGTTGTAGTACATGATGTCCATAGCACTGCTGTTAAGGAGATCTCTCAGTCCTCTTACTTTGTCTGGTGTGATGGAGTCTACTGTATCTACAGATACACACCAATATCGCACATGAAAATTAATTCAATGCCATGTGATGATAAATGTATTCATATATAAAGTAAACTTTTCTCAGACCACATTTAGTCATGTACTCTGAGTTCTACTGTCTCTTCAGCCGACCAACCATTAAAATAAGATCTGAAGATCCAAGGTGACATATTCTATAACTAACTGTGTCAGGACTAGAACCTTTACATACATAATGTATACACGGTATGCTTGACTATTGATAATAACAGCTTTTCCTTACCTTTTCTCATCCAAACACAACTTGACACACACCAACACAAGCACAAACCAAACAGAGCAATAAACACTGATGCAAGCATATGCATGCATACTCTCAAAAATCACACACAAACCTCCATCCAGTGTGAGTTTGGAGCGCCACTCGACAGGCAGGAACTCAACATGCTCATCAGTGTGCTCTGAAAAGTGCTTTTCCTCCATCTTCCTTACACCCTCTCTCAGCCTAAATAGACACACAACAATAAAGAACATACGGTACATGAACACGACAATGCACACTTTGAGTATATGGGCAAATGTTGGCTGATCTGCCATAATGTTCAGATATGCAATAAAAGTGCTTGGAAACAATGTCATCATCACATTGTCCCGGCAGCAGACAGTGACGCAGCAGATAATGACAGCTTCTGAGTGGAAGAGTAACATTGGTCACTCTTTGTATATCCCGCACCATCTAGGGAGTCTGCATTTGCACTCTCTCACAGACTTTAATAACTGCCTATAAGAGAAGAACAACAGCCATTTTACAGCTCACTGATACAGCAGCTTCCTTCATGCAGCAGCACTCACAATGACTACACTGGGGCAAGTGCATTACGGTTTTCTATTAGATGCAGCAGGATATATATACACAAAGAGAGAAAGGGTGAGGTATTGTGTTGACATGCATAAATGGAGGCTAAGAGAGGCTTTTAGGTGACTGATCTCTGAATGCAAAATTTTGACAGGAACTTAAATGCTGAGACGGTTGAGTGTTAAATTACAGAGCTTTCTGTGCTGCATCCAAGATTCCCAATGCCTTATGTTTAAAACATTAGGTTCAACTAAATAGATTTAAACTGTCCTTGTTTCCCAACCCCCCACTGTTTCCCTTTCAGTCCTGATAATCAAACTCAAAGTCTTGAAAAAGAAAAAAAACTAGCTAGACATGCCAGGTAAGTGTCTATGCTGTAATCCACAAAGAACTAGGAGTAAGGCTAAAGTACTCTGCAGCCTTAGTCTACTTACCTGGACTAAGCTGCAGGCGGTGGCCTGATGTCAACTTTGTGACACAAAGACACGCATGGCTTTAGTCCAGAAGTTCTGTACTACTGCCTGCAGTAGTATTGTAAGCATGGATCAAGACCAACACACCGGTTCCATTTAGGACACGGGAATTCAGTGGGAATTCATTGGAGTATCATTCTTAAAAAAGCAACAAACTTGCTTAATTAGGATAAAAGTAAATATTGTTTTCCATTATTGTAGTGGAATTAGAACAAACTAAATTATAAAAGCTGCTAAAAGTAGGATTCAGAGCTGCTGCATTTTGCACTGCATACTGCATTGTTTCTGGATTAGATTTTGTTGCAGTGCATTTTCCTGTTCCCAAACTTTTACTCAGATTTTGGCACATAGTGCTTTCTGGTACAGACTGTAGGAGCATTAACAATACAAAGGGAAGAAAACTATACAAGAACAGCAGCAGACAAAGAGAAAGTGAGAAATCTGGGGAGAGGAGAACAAAATACAGAGACTGCAGGTTGAGTGTTGAGTGTCAAGAGTAATACTTGAAATAACTGTTATAAATATGGGTGATTTTAGATAAACAAATCAGAGGGAAAACATTCTTGAATTGTTAATGCAATAATATGCCCCTTCAATATTCAGGATTCAAGTGCATAAACAATAGCTGTATATATTAAGTGTGCTTACACTTGTGTGTATGCACTTGAGTGCTGTAAACAAAAGGTGTGGTTAACAAAAGACTTTATTTAGAATCACAAGAACCAGTCAGAAATGTTGAACTCTGAAACTCCTGATTAGTTAATTAGTTCAGTTCAGTCAGGAGCTTGGGGAACTGAACACAGAACAAAAACGATAATACAATTAATAAGCATTTAAACAAAGGTGTTTGTATTGTGTTGTGAAATAGGAACTGAACAGGTAAGAAGATGAAAGAAAAACTGTGACAAAATAAGTGTTAGAGACAGATCGTGTCTGGAAAACAAATGTGAGCAAACTGTCTATTTTAACCCTGGCAGACTCTAGTGGAGTCACTGTGGTCTTGATAAGAAAAAACACACATTCGTACAATTGCTCAATCAAATCAAATAGCAACTCACATTCCAGTGTTTTTAATAATGCGCCCCTGGTCCATTTTCTGTCCAATCCCATGGACCACAAAGACAACGTGTGTAGTCTGAGGAGGTCTATCCTCAGGTGTGGACTCTTCTACAAAACCCCGATGGAGCCGTGTACCACTGCTGGAGGCTGTAAATAGCAGAAACAACAGGGACTGCATGTTTGTACAACTCTTTGTCATTTTTGCACAGTAAAAAACGTTCTATACTGCACTGCTTAACACATACTCAATCTGTTCCCTAGAGGCTATAAATAACTGAGTCGTGGTGTTTAAGTAACATACTGTTCTGTGTCCAACCAGGTTAGTAGGTGAGACAGAGTCTTTCTACAACCGTGACCCAAAACTTTGTGGCAGCATGTGCTTAGATGCATGTTATGTCTTTATTTAGAACACGTAGTTAGTCCAGTCAGGTACTCTGTTGTCGATGTGCTGTTAGGCTAGAACTGAAGAGAATTTCCAGGGCCAGGGACAACCAATGATATCCCTTCCTTTCAAAGTTTGTGATGGACCTGAACATGAACTTTAGAGTGGATGCTGCAGATCAGATTAGAGTCATCAATGAAAATCCAAAAACAGATCTTTTTCTGTCACACTCCAATTCAGCCCCTGAAAATAGCAGATGGACATGGCGTGGTTTTCTGGACTAATCCAGTTAAGAGACTAAACTGCAACCAGACATGTTTAAATAACTGTGTGCTAGTAGTGTGCTCATTGCCAATACAATAGCAAGTGAATGCACACTGCATATACAGTAGTAAGTATGTCATTTGTAAAAAGTATGTCATTTGTGTTATAGCAATCCATATAATAGTTGCTGAGATTTTCTAATCTTAACTAATGATCAAAGACAAACACACACAAACACTATATTATGAGAATGTTGATCAGCTTATTGTGTGGAAAGATGATGAGAGTGGGTGATTACAGACCTTTGGAGAAGCCCAGTTTTTGGGTGACGGTGCGAGCAATTTTGGACGTGGTGGCATCACTGTATAGGTAGACTTCATCCACGCTGTGCCAATCCACATGGGTCCGACTCAGCTTAACACTGTGGATGGCTGTAGGGCACCATTGAGAGAGGGGTGAGTGAATGGACAGGGCAAATAGTGTGGTAAACTGGATATAGAAAAGGCAAAGTTAGAAAACAGGGTAAATTGTGATACAAATTTTAGGGAAAGTATAAAGGAGAGTTATACTGAATGAAGACAGTATGTGAAATACACCAATTTATGATCATTTTAAACGCTGTTTAAGTGGAAGTCTATGATCAGTCTATTTAAACAGCTCAATCAAATGCAATGTATAGCATTGTTTTGCAATTGGAAAGAAAAAGACTATAACACACCATTGTTCCATATTTCTACTCTTGTTCGTCTGTCCTGCTGCTGTATCATCATTGTGAGTGAGATAATTATGTAATGTAAAATATATGATTTAATTTGCACTTTAAGTTAAAAATTTTCCAAAATTGCATTTAAATAGAGCAAGCAAGAGCAGAGGTCTGGACAATATTTGCTACAAAAACTAAGAGCAGTAAAAGAAACTGGTTGACTTGAGAGTTATTTTTGTCTGCATCCTGTGCAGTTGAGTTCATTTGGATGAGATTGGTGGAAGACTTTGGCATAGGTCCAGTGCACAGTCATGGCCCATTCCATGGCAGAAACAACGTAAAGAGAGAAATGTAAAATTCCTGATGGTGTTTTTGTGCTAACAATGCAAAACCAAATGCTAGGATTGTACAGCAAAGATTATTATTGTATTACTTTGGTGTTGCATAAAGCAGACTGACAACACTTACTGTTATTACATATCTGAAAACATACATGTAAAAATTGATTAAACAAAAAACAAGATATATACCTAATGTTTGCGTGTCACATAGTGGAGTTGAACTGGGCCCCTGTAGTCTAGCAGGCTAATTTCTCCACTGGGCAAGCATGAATGGTGGGTAATGAGGCTTAGTGGTTATTGCTTAGTGGCTGAATAGTGTTCACTCTGAGTTCAACCAGTGTGAAAATGAATGACTACCTCTAAAGGAGAAGGACAAGCAGTTCTGGAAGAAGAGCAGTCTGGTACAAGAACTACATGTTGTGGACTAAAAGGCATGAGACAAGTATGGAATGACACTGGAAGGTTCATGTCCTAAGAAAATACATTTCCACTTGTCCTTGCAGATTCTGAAATGAAATCACTCGACAGCAAAGCAACACATACCTAACCTCTACCACCACACAGGAAATCTACAGAAGGGAAAGGGAACAATCTACTCTTCTGAGAAACGCACCTTTCACCATTCAGTTTGGCATAACAGTTTAAAGTGGCCTCCTTTTCATTTTGAAGAAAGAAGAAAAGGACAGCGGCATGTGCCATGAGAGCTACATACAGTTATAAACAGAAGACCACTTCAGACTGTTGGGCTTCACTGGTAATGAAGTCCACTGTAAAACAGGAGGCATTAGAGTTTAGCCAGAATATGCTGAACCTCTCCAATCACCAAATGTTATTTTGATAGGAGTTGAAAATAAAGCAGTAAAATGGAGTGAGTAGTGGTACAAGAACATTTCCTGTTTTACAATGAAAGGAGGATAAGGAAGGAGGAGCAAGAGGGCATTGAACTGCACAGAGGAGCTGGCAGCCAAACAAGAAAGGTGAAAGAGTTTACCGAGTTAGTTGTCTAATGGCGAATGAGGATTTCTATGGCACACAGAGTGAAGCAGGGAGTTAAAAACTAATGGATAACAGGAAAAGATTGTGATGAGTGGAGAGAGTGGAGTCAAAGTAAAGGAAATCAACACAATACAACACAACACAAGCAGTGTGTGGGAGTTTTTAAGTAGGTACAGTAAGTCCAGATCAGAGAATAAAAGGAGGAGGGCTTCTCTAACCAGTGGCACTAACATGTAAGAAAAACTACTTGCAGTAATATAATACCTTCCACTCAGGCAGTGTGTTATGCTGGGAAATCACAGATCTCTCCTGAAGCCTACTTCGGACACTTAGTCCTATGTAAATGGCTGCGTGGATTTACTTTGAGAGGACACACAGACTTCGAAACCTCTCTCCAGCATTTCTTATGAGGGTCAGCACACCCGGAACTAGGTCAGTGATGAACCTCAAAGAAGACGCTACACAACATATTTGGGTGCTATAGTAAAAGACCACAATGGTTTCTCTGTTCAGCTCATCACTAGTGCTTGGCTCTCTGCTGAGAGCTTTGTTCACTGGCCTCAGCGCAGGAGCTGGTGATGGTTGTTCATTAATGCCAGAGGGGATGAGAGAAAGAAAGCAGTGAGACAGAAAATGGGAGATGGGGGTTGAAGAGGTAAAACAAGGTAAAGTACGTGGCTTTTTTGAGGACCAGCTTATTTATTCTATATCTATTATTTGAAGCAAGCTTGTTCTAGCAGCTGAGTAGATGCTGTCTAATGACTTTCCCCTCAAGAAGATAAGAGATAGACTGACAGGTTTCCTGAAAAAGTAGAACAGGAGGAGTACCAAACTCTGGGTCACAGCACAAAGGGAGAGGTTCTAGCAACTAGGCCCAGTTAAGACTATAGTTGGTATCTAGGAGAGCAGCTGAATTCAATTCCAATGCAACCATTTCTAACTGAGCCTAGGCTAACTTAAAATATTAGATTTTAAAGTTGGTACCACAAATAAAAAGAAAACTCCATAAAAAGCTCCATAGAAACCCAGGACCTACAAGAGGAGAGGGTAGAAGCTAGCAGATCTAACACAGCAGAAGTACAAAAAAAGCATGGTATTTTTACAGTACCTTGACAGCGTTTGCGCTTGTGACATGTAGTTTTAGCACTCGTCTCATATCCACTCCATTTGAACAGAAAAGGTAGGTAGAAAGCGGGCAGATGGGAGAGAACTAACAACCGACAGAGAGTGAGTAATGGCCATTTACCCTGGTGTCACTCACACAGGCTACCACTGTCATCGCTTGTGAACAGGCCAATCTATCAAGCTGCACTGCTCTCAGGTTACCACTTCAAGGCTCTGGATACAGAGTCAGTGCTGGTTACTGATGCAACCTAGGCAATGCAGGTATATGTCACTGAGATTTCTCAAAACAACAACGCAGTAATAGACTGGGAGCCCAAAATGCAGCACAGTTTGACATGTGCCCAAGATGACGGAGGTAGCTTCTGCTTTGAACTCATCGCAGAAATATACTGTCTTTACTGTAAAAGCTATACATGACATAAGCATAACCACTTTAAAAAAAAAAAAAAAAAAAATCAAACCATTGTGTATGTGTCATACACAGTCTCCTGAAAAATGTAACAATATTGTAAAAACATTATGTTTGTTCAATTCTTAAATATGATTAGTTGAATAAATATATTTTGGGAGAATACTTGCAAACAATACAAGATGAGAAACTATTAAAAACCTGCAGGGGCAAGAGCTTACTCCACATTTGAATACATTTTGTAAAAAAATAAGACGGATAAGACAAAACACTAAATACTTGCATATTTGCATATTACAATCATTTTGGCTTATCAATTCTGAATGCAACTCAGAAGAAGCAGTCTACTCTCTGCAATTTATACTCAACAGTCTGTAAAGGTAACAATGGCTGTATTGTTAGATTTTGTGAAGATTAACAGAACTGTTTTGCAAGGTTTGATAACTATCAAATCTATTATTTATGTATATTTACCATTTCAAAAAAGGACAATAACCTAACACATTAGTGTGATAAATGTAAGACACTGATGGATCGAAACTACAGCCACAGAGGTTAACATTTGTTGCATTGAGATAACCAGTAAAGGTCATGTACAGTATCTGTATGCAATCTTTACCAAACACTTACAAACAACAACAAGTAATAAGTAATTGAGCAAAAATCACTAAATCAGTTGTAAACTCTTGGCTTGATTTGACATTTAAAAAAGGTCTCCTCAGCATTTGTTAATCAAATCAGAGAAATGCACAAGTCTCAGATCTGACTAAATCATTCATTCTGTGATAACACAGACATCAGACTTGCAAATGTCAGCAGTGTCTCCCTCAGCTGAGGTGAAAGGCTGAGGAGGAGTAGAGAGCTGAGTGCACAGAAAGTTTGCTTGCTTTAAAAGCTATCAACAGAGTCCATTTGACCATAATAGCATTGATGAATCCCCTAATGACCAGACTATTTACTGGAGGTCATAAGGAACAGAAATCTTTTATTTGTGCAGTAAATTATAGTGTCTGATAGTCTTGACTTTTATCAACAATCCTTTCAAATAAGATTAGCTATTTCTGTCACTGAGTAGTAAGCTTGCACATTCTCACTGGGTTTTTGTACCTAATAATTTCAAACAATCCCCAGGGATAGATATTAGTTGTGTAATGAACTTCTGGCTCTTTAATGCATGTATCTTAACCCATGCAGTGTGCTCTGAACCTTAATTGCTAAGTAGTGATTATGTAATGCACAAATTTAAACTTCTGGGTGTTGCCTACCTCAAAAATACCAAAGGCGTTTACGCATAATGCTGTGTGCACTAAGCAGTATGATGGAAACTAGGGGACACACCCAGTAGCTTTCCTCATACTGCTCTATGCTGAAAAAAAAACACACAAAATGAAAAGTGGATGTGCAGGATCTCCTAATTAAAGTTTTTTTTATTCTCTCTTTCCATTTCATATTTCAATCAGGCTTAAAAATATGACATTGGCATCACTACGTCAAGAAAACATTTCCTTTGAGCAGAGTTGGCCAACATAAATCTAAATATTGAAAAGTAAATTATAAATTACATCAACTGTAATGCCCTTGCAGGCATTTTCAGCTTCACAAAATGAGAGCTGTAGCTTCTGATGTCACAAGTTTACAATCTGTGGCCACTGTCAATTTTCCTCTGTGCTCAAATGGCTCTTCGAAGAATAGTACAAACAGCAACACAGCATCAATAAGACATGGTGAACTGAATAGTGAAATCTATTGAAGTAAAACCTAAATATATTTCTAAAAAAAAAAAAAATTTTTTTCCATAGAATTAACTATATACTTTCTTTTGATTCTGATGTAGGCTTCTTTGTTTACAATTCATAAGCATCAGCAGTATGTACATTTATATCATGAGAGAAGAGGACATGTGTGCACTTTTTGTAGCAGTACTGATTCACACATTGTGATGTTGTGCGTGCATAGCACACTGGTACGGCTGCCATATGTCTTATGCTTCACTAACCTTTCATCTCTGCAAGCTACTGAAGCACAAGTAGGGGGTAGAAATGAGACAGTACTGATAGGGAGGGGGAGAGAGTTGGAGTAAGAGATAGCAAGGGGAATGTACATACTGCAGTGATGTCAGAGTGCAGCTAGCCCTCTTACTTTATGATCCCCTTATCAGTGCAGTAAAGGGTGGCTTTCTTATTGCTAAGTGCTTCAGATTATTAGTTCCAAGATGAAACACTAACAACAGCCCAAACAAGGTGTATTAACAGTACAGGACATATTTCCCTTTGCTTTAAAGCTCAGATAAAAATAGAAAACAAAGGCACCACGAGGTTCTAAATATATTCCCTTTTAAATGTTTTAATGGCAAAGCTGTGCAAAATAAGATACCTGAACTTCACTAGCTAAAAATGTGTAAGGTAAAAATATACTTTATATTATTATCATTATAAAATAATAAAGCTAAACCGCTATATTTACTCTTGGTG
This sequence comes from Helostoma temminkii, assembly GCA_900302695.1. NCBI lineage: Eukaryota > Metazoa > Chordata > Actinopteri > Anabantiformes > Helostomatidae > Helostoma > Helostoma temminkii. Next base: position 177,987 of record OMLM01001847.1, on the reverse strand, counting down.
GACTGCCTGAGGTCATATTATGTGCAAGACATCATTGCAGGGTTCTTCAAACTGTCATGAAACCTACTGGTGTGTAAGTGTAAGTTGGCTGTGATCATTTGGCCCTCTGTGGCTGTCTGTGTACATATACATATCATTTAGTATACATGTGTACATGTACACTAATACTTGTAGTACAGGAGTGACCTTCAAATTTTTCCCTCAAAACTTCTGTGACTCAGTTTAAAGGTTGTCCAGGTAGCTGGCAGAAGTACTGACTATGACTCTGAGCACATGGCACAGGTGAGATGGCCCAACCTACTGTAATCGCTTTCCTTTGTTCTGTCAATAGCTTTATTTAGAGGCCTTTGATTTTTGTTTTACTTAGGATTATGTATATTGGCTACGTCATAGTCAAAGCAGGTTGAGACAAGCAGAAAATGTATGGGCTAGACTGATTTGCATTGTACATCAATAAACTGTTCAAGATCCGATGGAAGCTTTGTTTAATTAATAGCAACTATCTATTAATTAGATTATTAATAACAATCAGTGGTATGATAAATAATTAGATACATTTTTTTCCATTTCGACTTTTGCTACAGATTACATTGATGATGTACTGACTATCCGGACTATCACATACGCTCTCAGCTCTACTCTCACTAAACATGCTCGCACTTGCCATAACAGTTGCTCTATCAATTTCTCTTCTGTGTCTTTTTATTTATCTGCCACATTCACACACCCACGCATGCAGCATCTCTGAAAGTCCTGCAGACCTGCCTGCCTTAAGAAGACTGCTGAATCAAAGAACTTCTTTCTTTTGCCTTTCACAGCTAAAGCCTGCTACATTCTGCATGAGCCAGGCTCGTGAGAGGGACGTGCCAGAATGTTTGAGCTACACCTGCTTAACTGGGAGGATGACATAACAAAAACCTATTCACACGTGAACACGAGTCACCTGCTCCATTTATTTGTCTTGACTATGCATTAATACTACAGTAGGCAGGGCTGTCACATAAGTCACCACTGATGGCCCTCAATGCTGTTCTCATGGTGTTTTATTCATATTCATGACAAATAACTCCTATGGAGACACTTCATCTCTTCACTGCCCTCATGCAGCACCATGTAGGTGTTGTCTTACAAGATACTACATGACTGGAATAAAAAATACTGCACACTTAAGTTATTGGTTCACTAAAATTATACCCTTTTTCTTCTGCCCATGCCCTTCCCATTGTCTCACCATCTTTGCTGTCGATGGTCCTGACCACCAAATCCGTCTCGAATGTGTCCTGCATCTGTTGCCCACGGAAATGGTTCAGGTGCTCCTGCTCGATACGGTCACTCTCCTCTTCCTCTAATGGGAGCCAGCTACCATCAATAAACCACTGGCCTCTCATCACTGGAATGTGATCTTGTTCTGATAGTAAACATGGCGCAGATTTAGTTATACATGCAAAACAATAACTTAACTGTATGGGTAGACATTTTAAAGGAAAGACCTGTGGTGGGTGTTGGTGTCAAAAGTATTAATAAATGTCATTTTTATTTTATTTTGCTCTGTATGTTAAGCAAAAATCAATCAAACATCACTGTTATCGACAAACTGACTCCTTGCCAGAATGTGTTTCAGATGACATTAACTAATTTCCATTCTACTCAGCAAGTCTGGCAAATCCAGGAGGCCCGAGTCTCAGTGGCTTATAGAGCGAGGCCAGTTTTGATTACCTTCTTGAGCGACATTATTAACTGATTCTCTGGTGGTGAATAAGAGTGTAAAAGCAGCCTTTCTGTACAGAGAGAGACTGCTATTAAAACACATCAGTGCACTCTCATTCACTAAGAGAGAGGCCCAACATAATGCTAAGGCTAAGACAGACATAGAAGAACACATTACTGATAAGTTCTCACAGTAAATACTACTGCATCATTTGTCAGGGGAGGTACATATCTGGTCAAAGCAGATAAGTCTTCACATACGCTGTTCTTTCAAGTTCCCACTAAGAATGTTCCCCTTTCAATTTGTCTTCTCCATTTACGTGTTATAAGGTTATTACAAATACATGCCAAATATATTTACATGAAGGGTTTGTATCATAATATTTGGGTGTTTTACTTCTTAGTTTGCAGTACATCAATTGAAGCATCAGTCACTCTCTAAGTCTATTACATTTGCTGGCCTCTGTCAGTCAGATATGCTTTTGATAGTATGGTTTAAATATTATTCTCTCGTTTTAGTTTTCATTTCAATCAGGATCTTAAATGCTAACATGAGCCTGTGTTAGCAGTGGCACAGGCCAAAGAGAAACAGCACAGCTAAGGTCTAAACTGACTATAAATGACTTGCATCTACAGCATGAACATTCAGGAATAATACCGCTTCTCTAAATGTCACTTAGCCTTAAACTTCAAAAGAACCAGCTACCCGTGAACCCTTTCATCGAGGCTCTATAGTAACCGCCTTCATTTGTTCCTGGCCTTTTCCTGGAAATATCCATGAATTAGTAAGCAGGATCAGCTGAGCACCATAGACTAACTTTCTGGGATGTTGAGATGCCTCCAAAAGACGTCAGACTAAATTAGCTGGTGAACAAACTGCAGACTCAGCATGAAACTATGCTGCTGGTTTGTAGGTTTTATGGGATCAGAGATGGTTGTTGCTTTGAATAAGACATGTGTCTCATTAATCAGTATGCTGTCAGCAATTGCTCTGCAGCGTATTAAGTAAGGTATATGGTCACAGGAATTGGTGATGCTCTGACCTTTAATAAGGGGCTACATGACCTGTGACTGAAGCAGCTGAAATGTGATTATAGATTAGATTTACACATTGATCAGGATGATATTTATGCTACTCACGTTTCCAGTAAACAGGATAGCATTCCCTCTCTTTGATATCCACCTCATACAGTCCTCCTCGGACACAAACGGGCTCAACATTAATTTCAATGCTCTCAGGGTCCCTCTCATCCGAGGGCACGGTGGATGCGTCCGAGGACCCCGAGCCTCTGTGCACGCTGCTGGACCTTGTCTCCACGGGTACCGCACCGTTCAGTTCTCTGCTCTCCGCGGTGGTACCGCCGTTCTCTTCCGCCCTGCTGCTCTCCTTGGACGCTGCACCAGGGTTCAGCTCGTAGTATTTCCGAAACATATGCTCAATGTTGAGTGAGTCATGCCCGACAAAGGGCTTCCAAGTTTTCTTATCCTCTTTGTAAAACCATCTCACCTCCTCCGGACCGAGCTCAGTGACCACCTCGCCGAAGCGGTGTCTGGAGCTGTTGGACCTCGACCTCTTTCTCCTCTCGAACAACGGACCAGCGTTGTTTGCATCGTTGTCACTGAACTCCAGAGAGCTGCTGTCGAGATAAGCCTCCGGGGAACCCATGTCCAACAGCAACCCACCCTGCGCGCTGTGGTGCCTGGCGTGTAGAAGCGGCAGGTGTCCGTCCAGTCCCGACTGGACTGAGGACATACCTGCTTGCATCGTTTCGTCCATGGGACTCATCTCTTGACAGTAGGAAAACACATCGGCATCTCGGAAGTCCCACTCCTTGTTGTTGTTGGTAGCGTCGGTGCTTAAAGAAGAGCTTAACCTGGGGGTCTTGGCAGTAACGTTGAAACGACTCATTACTATCCGAGCAACACAATCTCACTGCTGCCTTTTTGTTTGTCACTTCACCTCTAAACGCTCCCCACTGCTTCACAAGATGCCATACTAGTCAGTGCTACGACGACCATCTAAACAAAACGAAAGACCCCCCCAGACAAACTCCCACACCACAGCTACATCAGCTGGTTTGCTTGCTAACTGGCTAAGCTAGTTAATGAAGCCGGTAGAAGTCTGCGGTTAGCACATTAGCAACCGTGTAACGTTAAAACCGGAAAACCTGTTCTTTATCCCCCAATATAACCACATATAAAACCACTTTCCTGTCAGAGTCGCTCGGGTCCAGCTTGGCAGGAGCAGTTTAACAGTCAGCATACTTTGTCTGCCCCAAACATCCGAGGAATATCAGATTCATTCGTTGTCCAAACAAATCTCGCATAGAGACGGTACTGTAGTTTGCGCGTGTGAGGCTTGACAGCAGCTGACGCACAGATCACGGGACTCGTTCGTGAACGCGCACGTAGGAATTGCGCAAAGCTAACGTGAAACGAACTGTGACTCCAGGATTTCCCTGTGCGGTTTTCTTATTTTGCACTAGATGGAGACAAACACCAATGAATGTTTGTCCACCTTGAATCAACGTCTTTCAACGTGCGATAAATTCACTAGCCTCTAGAGGGCAGAAAATACTCATTCATTATAAAGCTGACACCAACACCCCCAACCTATTTGCTGCTTTTTTGTGGTGCTAGATGGACTAGAGTAAGTTTACTTTCTAAAAAACTACTGCACACTGCTGCAAAGTTTCTAGTCACGACGGTGGACAGAATAACAGGAACAGGCCAACATGGTGTCTCTGCAAACATTGCTACAGCCACAAACTTTAAAATATCTCAAAACCACACACATTTGACACAGTCTTAAAACAACTAAAATATAATAAACGTTTTTCCATAATTATATCACTGGTATATGGTTCAACAGTTAAGTAAGCAGCGACAAAGTGATTACTTGTCTGCGTATGTTCAATTGAACTCCACTGAACTCCAAAATCTCTGTGTAATGATTCTGTTCTAGTTTCTATGTTTGAGTGTGTGTGAATGCATTTGTGTGGGGATCTGTGTGCAGATGCGTGCGTATATGCATGTGTCCCTTTGTTTGTTTATGCAAGTGCGTGTGTTTGCATAATGTGTGTTTTGTGTACTGTTATTTGTGTGTATACTGCTGGTCCAGGTGATGCTGGGGCCGTGGTGTGGTCTGCGGGGAGAGAAAGAGAGGGATAGGAGAGAGGCCCATGCAGCTGTATTTGGAATAAACAGACATTATCCCGCTGTGTTCTAATTTACTGCAGAGTGGGAATTAAACTTTCAACTTGTCCCGCCCCTCTGCAGTCCATGCTTCTGGCCATCAACAGCCACTTGCACAATGTGCGTTATTAAAGGGTGACTCCACCCAAAATGTTTCTTTTTAGTATCAAATTCACACCCCCTGTAGGCTTGAAAGTTGGATATAAAAATGTCTTTCATAGAGACAAAACTTCCAGTGGAGCTCTGAATAATCTCTGGGTATTAGTACAATGTGGAAACAGCATCTGTAACTCTATTTTGGTGAACTGATGTATGTTTGGAACATGCTGAGTTTATGAATAGACATCTGAGAAGTAGCTCATTCATATGCTTCTGCAGCTATTTTAATCATTTTTGCTCACTCTGACAACATGAACCCACTGCTGCTCACTATCAACAAAAAATCTTTTTAGGCCACTGATGATACCTCATATGCAAAAGATAGAATAAAAGCAGAACTATGTGAATTAGTAATTCAGGATCCATAACCTACATAGAATTATAATTGCGTTTCACAGATTTGTGAAGGCCCTGACTAAACCACCAAATTCTGCAATGTCACCATAAGTGTTCGAATATTGGTATTTCCCAGATGATAGCTATTATGAGTTGCTCTAACATTGCGTAACTGTGACTGCAAGACTAATTCACATTTCATTAATATTTAATGTGTATGACCAGAATAATTGCTGAGTTAGATTCGCAGTGAGATCTTGCCAATAGCTTTCTCTCACTGCAGGTTTACCCTACCTACTATGAGGACATGTGGCTTTCATATAGGAATCAGTCAAATTCCTCATTTGTGGGAGTCGAAGTCAAACAGGTTGGTCTCTCTCTCTCTCCCTGCCTCTCTCCTCTCCCTCTCTCTGTTCTGATGTTTTGCAACCATCAGGCCCACCACCTGGATGAGTGAATGACAAACAAACTACAAATTTTCCTTCCAGTAACTGACCAAATAGATATTTATAACCAGCTGGTCACCTCCCCAACCCACTACGCCCCCCTCTCCTCACCCACGGCTGTGAGAGCTCCGTTTAAAGACCTGTTGTGTCACTTTTGGCTTTGTTCTTAAACAAAGAGAACTGCCCCTCATCTGCCCATATTTAGGTCGGCTCCTGGAATGCATGCATAGGGCATTTCGGCTTCAGTGGATAGGCATGGATGGGACATGGAGATTTTTGAATGGACATTTGCCCCTAATTTTGTTCTCATTGTTTTCATTAGCTTTTTTTTTTTTTTTCCTTACCTGCAGTTTCTTTCTGTTTTACATCTGTTTCACCCTCTTTAAGTAACCTTCAGTATTTCCTCAGGATGGAGGATCTCCCTATTAAACTAAAGAAACCCCACACTCACTCATGGTAAATAGAACAGTATGCAGACTGACTTCAATAGGCCTTTTATGTCTCTCTGAGATGTGCCACCTTGCTAAGGTGGGGTGGTTGGATGCACTACAAGGCCAATTTGAGGCACATGTCACCATCATTTACTGAGGTGATGCTGACTAAGGGCAGATGGTTGAGAGGGGATTGGTGTTTACTGCGTTATTACTAAAGGGAGTTCAAATTCCACTTGCAAGCAAGGAAAAATGTTGAAACAGTAGTTGGCAGACTACCAAAATCCTGAGCCCCTAAATGTTTTCATTAATAGCAAATAATCTCAAAGTTCTTACTCTGTATTCTGGGAAACATTATAGTGTTATGTTCAAGACGTGTACATCTGGAAAGTCTCTGAGGATTAGTTTAGAAATTTGTCCGTAGCAATCATACAAACCCCAGGTGAAAAGTTTTAGGCTTTTACACTCTAACCACAGACATGTTAGTGTCTTTATGGAGGTGTTGTGTACCTTTTGGTGTTTAAGCAACCTTGTCCCCAGGATTCACCTCTTTGGTTTTGGTCATGACTCATTTACTCCTGAATCCTTCACCTTTCACCCCCAGCTCCACTCTCCATGTCACCCTCAAGCTACCCCTGGATAAGTAAATACATGATGTAATGTAATGTGTGGTTTTCGCCTCCACCCACATCTAGAGGTGATTAGACTGGAGCACAGCAATTTTAGGTGGAGATAGGTGGGTGTGGTCAACAGGGTTGTGAAGAAGAAAAAGAGGAGCTGGTAATGAGCTGGAATGGTTGATGAGTGCGAATGGAAGCGACTTTAACACAACTGGTTTTGGGCAAATAAGATGGAAAGGAGGGCACATGCAGGTCACCAGCAGGGCGAGATTTAATGCAGAGACAGCGCAGCCCTGGTTGATCTGTATGGGCTGGGGCTCCTCAGTCCCTGCAGTCGAAGTCAGTCCAGCGGCTCCACCTCCCCCCGGCTTGTCTGGGCTCCAGGTTCCAGATGGGTGATTGGGTTTGTAGACTCCAGCACACAGCAGCCGCTGCCTGGCCCTGCTGCCCATAACGACCTCCTCCAGGGCTACCAGACTCATTGTCATTCAGACTCCCCACTACAATTCACAAGTCTGATATCCCTCCCTACTGGAGCCTGGCTTGGGTTGGGCTGCCTGACTGCTGTCACTGTATTTGTTTATGAGAATGTGAGCTTGTCAAGAATAATGAGCCTCTATATGTGGTATTTTAATTACAATGTGTTCTTATGGAAGAAACCTTTTAATAATCAATTCTATTGTTTGTTCTTGTTCTATGTTGCTGGTTCTTTTGTTATCTGATTTGGAAAACAAACAAAAAAGACTAAGTGAAAGCCTTAAGAGGGTAAGAGTTGCATAAAGTTGCACTTACTTGTTTTTTTACTGAGTTAGTTAGCTGCCTAAAAACTAGAAAAAATTAACATTTTGTTAATTAAAACTGTCTACCACTTGTTTTTATCAGCTCCAACAAGAATAACAAATGGAAACACTGCCGTTTTTATAAAGTCAACAGGTCTGCCCTCCTGATTTGTGTGCACAGACAGAACTCTTTCACTCAGACAGAGCACCCATCTTTATCTCACAAAACCTGTCAGGAGAACACAGTAACTGTACATGTAAGTTTTGATGTGTTCTCTTTAGGATGTCATAATAGACTAGTCCCACTTCTTAACATGCCAGTTGGGAGAAGGAGTATGTGTCCAAACATATTGGGAGTTCCATTTTAAGGAGACAAGAGCAATACGCAGGGCAAGAAAGTGTAAATTACAAACTGTGTAAATTATTACTTGTTGGTGACGTTGAACATTTTGCATTTTAAGGCGGCCGTTTCAGTATCTGTCACTTTCACCTCCATGTAAAAGTAAACTTGCTGGTAAAACAGACAACCATGGAGTGGAAAAGTGCCAAGAAGATTAATGAGGTGTGTCTTTCCTCTCTTTCACACTATTCTTCTTGTTATCCTTCTGTATGTCTGTGCAGAATATGTTTCGATGTGTGTGGGGGTTCATGTGAGGTGGCCCGATGGGGTAACATACTGAAATAAACAAGTAGAGAAGACAGCAGGGTGATGTTCCTCTCACTCAGCTTTATGCACATCAAACAGCGAACTAGTGTTACCTTGTTTAGACAAACACCTGTTACAGCTCACATTTCTCCATTTCAATCTATGCTCTCACTCTTTTTTCACTAAACTAAAACTGAAGTGACATATAGTATTAACATTTGGCAGAAAAATAGTCCCACACACAGTCCACTGAAAAAACACTAAATGTCATTTTTGTACTTCAGAAAATTCCCCTTTAGATCTGTCGTTTACAATGTGATCGTTCTGCCCCAAAGACCTTCTGTGGCACTGCATGGAGGCTTACATGTGTTGGGCCAGTCAGTGTTTTCAGATGATGTTTCACACCATCAGGATTGACTTATCCGAGTAGGGAAAAATTCCCATTCAATAGACATATGCCACAGACAGCTTTGGAATGTTTTTATAGAAGGGCCTGGGGACCTTCAAAGATAGGTATGATCCAGACTGACACTAGAAAATGTCTACCAAATACTATGTTTTGGTACATTGGTTTTGTTTGAAAACAAAAATCCATAGATTTACCATTGTATTGCTCGACTAGAAGAGAAAATGTATGCACTGTGGCTCAAATGGCCCAATTGTTGTCATAAATCTCATTTTTTCAATTAAGTCCTCCCCCTTCCCTTCTTTTCTTTTATAGGAGAGGAGCTAAGTGATGATACCGCAAGTTTCCTCAGAGGCTTGGTCCTCCATCGGTATCTTTAATGGATGTCAGATGTGTGTGAGGAGGCTGTAGCGTGAGTGTGTTTCATGTTAGTTCTCAGCACGATGAGCAGGGAACCAGCTGGAGATGAACAGAAACCGGAGCAGCCCCCCTTACGATACCTCCATTTTTTATTCCTACTTCTGTCCTTCGAAGTAATGGTCTCCTGCTTTTCCCAGTGTAATATATTGGTATTAATAACGGCAAACAAAGGCAAACATTTTGTAATGGGAGAAAAGAGGAAGACATTTTGGTTTCCTTGAGAACCAGACAGCAGCCTCTTTACTTCTTCTCACTATAAATCTTGTGGCAGTTTCAATGGTTGAATGGCAATTCTCAGTGTTTTCCTGAGCTGATTACAAAGGAGTTCAAGGCGAACTGCTCTGTTATTGCTTACAGCCACGGTACCTAATAGTATGCTACAATGGGGCACTTCAATCGCACACTCTGTCATACAATATCAATTTGGACCCCTAAAGGAATTTGTTATTCATCAAAGCAATAGAGATGGTTCTTTACTTTAAGTGGCATCTGAGTGAACACGACTGAAGGCCTGTCCCCCTCTGGGAATGCAACTCATCGCCATTGCTTAATAGGAAGTCAAGTTTCTCAAAAACATCTTTGTTGGAACAGCATCTCTTTACCACAAGCACTAAACAGTGCAGCTCACATTTTGCATTCTCTGAAACATTTTATTCATTTGAAAGTTTCACTTTGTAATATTGGTGTTTAAAGAGTGCTGGGGATGAGGTTGCTAAACCTCATGAGTGACTAATACACCATGAGAGTGTAGTATGATGTTGGCAACATTTCAACACAAGGTGATGGAAAATTATCAAGTCCAGGTGTTTAGGGAGGGGGGGGACCAATCTAATATGTGACTCGGTATGAGTGTGTCCCACTCATCAGCAAATAAAACTGATTAATTAGCAAGACTGGAGGGCTGATGTTTGGGCCAGGCCACTAAGTGGACCAAGGGGAGTAAAACATTTTTCTATTTATCTGTGAGAGAGATTGCAGTATGCTATTACTAAAAGGCCACATATATCAGAAAACAGAGTTTGCTTTTGTTTATGGGTTTAACATGAGTGTGTTTCCTATTGGTATTCTAAAGCAATAGTAATATATTGGAAAATATTGTTATTCTTTATCCACATTTTTGGCTGAAACTGAAAAACAAAACTGAGCATTGAATTCAATATCTGGTATAGAGTCTCAGCTTCCCTACTGCTTCCCTACTACTGCTGTACCAAACAAACATGAATGCATGTTAAAGACTCAATAGTTCGGATATATTCACATTTGGAATAACATGATCAGAATGGCAAAGCTGAGTTTAATATCACACAGCTCATTGCTGTTTTTCCTTCATTTTGTGTCACTCTCCACTGAGCCCAGTTTCATCCCTAACCCCAACCAGTCATTTTCTGTGATTCTTAAGCTCAATCCAACCCTATCCTGACCATTTATCTCTGCACTGCCTAACCAAAGGTTGAACCCCAACCCTGACGAGCAATAGTGCAGAAAACACACACAGAGACTTGACTTTAATGTTGAAAAGCCTAATGTGGACATGTGTTTTCCAATATCTGTATCTGAAAACTTATGGCACTATCATACCCAAAGAGGCAGACATTAAACAGAGGTATAAGACAAAGTGAAACAGAGAATAAGAGCAAGTTCATTAGTGAAGGAACAGATGGGATCGAAGCAGGTTGGCTGAGTGTTTGGCAATTTGAATGGGCAGTCAGTTGGTAGGTTTCCCTTTGGTCTGCAGGATGGGGAAGGAGGGCCTTATTATATCTCTCTCCATGTCAGGCCCTTTAGCCCATGTCCTCAGCGCCCATGTTTGTTTAGAGAGCCAGAGCCTTTTAAAGCTACGTTTGGCTTAATGAGCCCATTATCTGCCAATGATCCACAAAGAGGCCCTCCTCTGTCTCACTCTCCCTCCCGCTACCTCCATGCATAGTAGTTTGCCCTTGCCTTTCTTCTGCTCCTCTTTCCCCCCTCTCACCCTATTTTTCTGCCACATCCCCCCTTTTCTTATGCACAACTCACTTCTACCCTGTTTAGCTCATTTTCTCCTTCCTGCTGCTCTGCTCTTTTCCCAAACCTGTCACACACTGTGCTCATTTCTTTCCATTAGGACACCAGTGGACCCTCCTTCCTTTTAAAACACCCGCCTCCATCTCCTTTGAGGCTGTACAGTTTATGTCGTTGTTGGGAACTACTTTGGTCTGGTTTTAACTGCCTCACACCTGCAGATGTTGTTGCCTCTCTCCATCACAGCTGACATTGAGTTAGCAGTAGCAAAGGTTGTCTTCAGGAGAGTGCTGCAGAAGATTTGCAAGGACCCCATCAGAAGAATGATACCTACAGGATGTTAACCTACACTTTAGGAATAAAAAATATGTGTTGTGGAGTAGCATGTGTTCATCCATGTAGACCATATACTCATAAGTCTTATTGCAGGTGTTACAGGTGTCCATTTGGGAGTAGATTCTCAGACACCCCTTATCCTCCTATACAGAGTGTGGGACCATCCTTGTTTCTACCAGTAGCCACAGGAAGCTGGTGTGGATCAGCTCTCTGTTCAAGCCCAGTTGCTCCGTTAACACTGAGGACTTAATTATGGTGATCTTGTAATAGTGTAGAAAATGGAAGGAATGCTGGCCTCATGGCCGTACTCACAGCAGGATTAACTGCACGAGTTGCACTCTCCAACCTCCACAAGCTCGATGGCCCCTCTCACAGCTGCTTTTGTCTTGTGCTACAAAGAAGGAGGGTGTGAGGAGGAGGGAAGAGAGGAAGAAAAGAGAAGAAAAAGACAAAGAAAATTAATCTGCAGGGTGCAGGATCTTAATTCGATTTAATGAAGGGAGCTTGAAGTCTGAGAGGCTTTGCTCTAGCACACCTCCACAGACACGTACACACGAACACACACTCACTCGCTCACTCATGTAGGTCCTATTGATCTGTTGGAACAAACCCTATTACAAGCAATTCTGTTATTCACTAGCCATGGCAAATCCATTTCTTTGCTTTCATTACTTGCTAATACATAGAAAGGAAATCTATTAAGCCTGAACATGATGCTTCCTGTTCACAGAGTGTGAGATCGGAAATCTTTGTTTCCGTCATGTTGTAATGCTTTTGTCTCACATCACTTTGATCTCAAGAAAAAAAAAGAAAAAAAGATTTTTTTCCTAATAATAAAAATTTCCATTTGAATGAACTAAGCACTTCCACAAGTGTGAATCAAGTGTCACTGTTGTGGATGTATTTGTAGCTACTTGGGTTAAATACACAGATCTTAGAATTAAACACTGGACCAGACCAAAGCAAAGTAAAATAAAAGGAGGCTTCTCCCTGCACACGCTTATTGCCACATTTGCCCCCGTTAAAAAAAAGAAAACAAGCAAAGCCAGTCTCTCCATCTCTGTGCCAGTGCAAGAGAAGCCCATTACTATGTTCATCTTCTCAACATTTGACAGGTGGAAGTAGAACTTTCAGGTTTATGTTTTAATTATAAAGAATTCCAGATGTGGAGGGGGACTCATAAATTAGAAGCAGAGCTACTCAAATGTCTTTTTTCAAAGGGACCAAGCGGGTCAGCATCTGCTTCTCATTGTAGCCAATGTTATTAAGGGCCCTGGCTACAGAAAGGCCCGAGCCCCCTGTCTGGCCTCACAATAATTGACACTATTAAATGTGCCTAAACAGATTTAGAGCATCCAGAAAAGTTACATTTGTCTTGCAAAATGACTCTAATCATCTATTTTAGATTGAAAGGAACTAAAAAGGAAGGAACCAACCTCCAAATCTGGTACAAGATAGATAGGAAGTGAGTGAAGAAAAGAGGCAAAGCAGAAAGCAAGGAAAGCTGAAAAATGCACAAATACAAACAAATTAGGCCAGAATGGCTCTGTGCAGGAATGCCAGGGAGGGCGGGAAGGAACAACAGAGAGGAGGAGAGAGGACTGACAGGTCTGAGCTGTATTACCACACTCCAGACCATGCTGCTCAGGCTAGAGTGGGTTGAGCTGAATGCACATGGATGCATTTACAAAAGCACCAGTCATGAAAGACCATCTGCTCCACTCCTCTGGTGATCTTTTAAACCCACATTAATGCAGTTTGTTCTCTTCCTGGAAAGATGTGATATACTGAGTGCTTTTCTCTTTTTTCTGGGGCTCAATTCTGTTGGCCAGTGTTTTTGGGGAGGATGTATTTAACAATATATGAATCTGATGTCTGGATGGCCAAGTTTAAAGCAAATCTGCTACTGCAGAATCAGGAGTGGAAGCAAAAGGAAATCCTGCAAGCTGACTGGCTGTGGAACTAGTGTTTGTAGTTGTTTTGGCCCTTGAGGGATACACGGGTGCAACAGGGGGGTTGAGATGTATGGGGAGGGGAGTTTAGAGGGTCACAAGGTTGTGCTTGGGTTGGTGTTAGGGTGCAATGTTTCTCTACAGTGTGGGGCCAAAAAAAAAAAAAAAAAGATAAAAAAGAAACAACTCGTTTATCCAAAAAGTGGAGCCAGATCTGCAGAAGTAAAGTGGGGCAGGAACTCTCAGGGGTGTGATTGAAAGGGTGAGAAGTTAATTTGGCAGCTTTTCCTCCTCGCTTTGCTAATGTTTCCTCTCAGGACTAAACACCCTCAGCACCCCCTCTGCCACCTCACCTCTCCAAACTCTCTAACCCCCAGACACCCTGTAACCCACCACCCACCCACCAAACTTCTACTTTCGAGCCCCCCTCTAAACACTCATGCACTCCTGACACCCTACCTATTTCATAGGTGTTCTTCAGAAATCTACAGCCTTGTTTTCATTTCTCACTACTCCTTCTCTTCTTCAGTTTTTCTCCCATCCTCTCACCATAAGCTGACCGCCCCCCACCACCACAACCTCGTGAAAAAGCACCTCCATCACAGCAGTGCGCGCTGACCTGAGACAAAACCTTTTCTCCCCAGGAAACATCCTGCTCTGAAACACTTTGGCTCAAGTGTGTTTTCTCCTGGGACATGGAGAGGAGGGTGGGTGGGGGTGTCGGAGGTGCTGGTGGTGTGGTACTTGAGCTAAATGGAGGCCATGTTGGTGTATCTTCATGGCCTGTCAATCAGAAGCCTGCTGATGTGTAAGACAGCTCTGCTGCAGCTCAGGAGACGATGAAGGGTCATGTGGGGCAGTTGCAGAGATGGTTTGGGGTAATGGGGTTGTTGTGTGTGTGTGTGTGTGTGTGTGCATGTGGTGTGTGTATTGCAAAGGAGAGAACCACATGGTGTCCTTGCTCTCCTCACTCACCACATCACTCCCATCAATAGGAGAGTGTTGCTGAGAGAGGATTGTTGGTGGTTGCACAGAGGAAGGGGTAAAGTTTTTTGGGGAGTTGCAACCTGTTTAATTCATCCATTTTTTTCTCCAGCGATGCTTTTTAAAGTAACAGAACAGGATACGTTTGAAAATTGTAATTAATATTCAATGATGTGTTTGAATTCCAACTTTACATAACCTACAGCTCTTTCTCACATTGGCTTATAGGTTATGTGTATATGATTAATACTGTAGATAACAAAATACAATATAAATACGAAGATATGTTCTCATCTACCTGTTTTTTGAAAAGTAGAAGAAAAAGTAGTGGGAATGGAAATACCAGAAAATGAAAAGTAGATAAAATATTGCCAAAAACAATTTTGGGTCAGAAAAGAGACACAGAGATGGCTGATTACATGAGCTATATTGAGTACATGTTGAAGATGACATTTCTGAACAAAGCTAGCACAAAAGTACAACTCTATGGCATAGTAATGACGGACATCACAGATTATGCTCTGTGATGCTATGATGCTAAAATGTGTGTGATCTTTTAGATTATGAATCACAAGCACACTTGCAGACAGATGTAATCATCACATTTAAAGTTTTTCCAATGTATTTGTCTTAATATTGACAGACATTGTCTGAGGAAAAGAGATCAAGAGAAGGGCAACAAGGAAGAAGAGAGTAATCACAGTCATAAATGGAGTGTTACATCCTGTCCTTGGTAAAGGCTGCATACATCTCAAAACACTGGGCAGTTTACAGTACCTTCAGCTGAGTCATTAGACTGAGGTAAAGAGGAGGGATATTGAGGGGCAAGATAAATGACAGTTTATTAAAATAATAAATGTTCCTTGTAATGAACATGGTCATGACCGTTATGAGTCATACACAACATAAACATTTACATGTGGGAATGTTGTGGTGCACCTTAAACTTCCTGAAATATTTCTGAACTTAGTTAAGCCCCAGAAACATGAACCAATGTCAACCGATCGTACTGTATATCATTACGTGCACATGACATTGAAATCAATTGATACGTTTGATTTATTTGTAAAGGATATAAGAGAGACAGTGTGGTTTTAAACCCACACACACACATGCACACACACACACACACACACACACACAATTTCAAGGGTTCTTAGTTTATAGTTTAGAGGGTGGAGTTGAGCCATTGTGTTCCAGCAGGACTGACATCACCTTGTAGCTATAACTCATTTTGCTACAGCGTGTAACATGTAGTGCAAGGTTAATCAAACATACTTGTTGGCTGAAGCTAGTCGCTTGCACATACACACATCAATAGTTACTTATGCGCAACGATACACACAATGTCAAACATCACAGATGATGACCTCACACATGCACATACACACACAATTTCCCGAAAGTTTCTAGTCACCTCCATGCCCATAAGCACTGAAATTCCCACTGCGTGAGTCCTTTATTAGTTGTATTATTACTTGATGTTCCCACACAATTTCTAGGGAAGGATCTCAGGAATGTCACCATTATGTAATCAGATGTGACACACTAGCTCCAAGCATGGAGAATGTTGTTATCCCTGTGTGATGCTGGAGCTACTATAAGAGAATGAGGATGGACATATGTAGTCTGTTTGCACTGCTATTGTACGTTTGTTTGCTTGTCTAAAGTTCTTTGTGCGTGTCTGTGTGTACCCCCTCGACCACATTTGTGTATGTGCATGCACATGGATTTTCTACCCAAGGCCAGCCGTGGATGCCGGATAGAAGCACACGTGGCTAACACACCGCAGGTTGCAGTGTGAGACAGGCCAGGTTGGCTGGTGACAGTGTGCAGCCCCTCTCCTGCCTCATTTATCTGCTATAGCAGTGGACAGAATGCAATTTCCTGCGAGGGGGAGGCTAGAGGGGTGGAGCAGTGAGGGGGCCGGGGATGCAAAGAACATCAAAGGCCTCTGAAAGCTATCAGGAACTTGAGTACTGCCAGCGCTGCATGCCAACTCACCAGTCCTCGCTCACCCTGTGGTGCACCCGGACATCAGCTATAGCTATACACACCATTCATAGTGTTTTGCTAATATGTGAGTGAGGAGGATAAAAATACCCCTCCATTTAGAGGCTTAGACACTTTGAGCTGGAGCACTCAGGGCAGTCATTAGACATGTTGCAGTATGAGGAGAAGGCCACAGTTTATCACCGCTGCCACCCTACCTCTCCAGCAGAAACACCCGCATGCTCTTCTCTTTGTCCCTCCCTCCACCTCTTTCCCTTGGTCCAGCATGCTGGCTGAGTGTCCCCCACTTGCTATCAGCAGAGGTGAGCGGACAGGGTTCGATTAGGACCATTTGGTGGTGTGCGTGTGTGAGTGCGCTCTAAATAAGAAGCAGCTTGGCTCAGTGTATGCTGTGGTTTAGCTCACCTCACTCATCTCACTTGCCTGCTATATTGACTATTGGTCTATGATTGATGACTGTATAACTTTATGTGCATGTTTTACAAACATTTGAATTCACATTAAGGCACATTTACATGTATGTTTGAATGTGTTCCATGTTTTCACTGAGAAGAGCACTGATAATAGGATATATGACAGTCCCTACTAGGCATTCAAATGATGTTTTCATAATGCACACATTATCTTAAGAATTAGCTTATATTCAGATCTTTCAGACGGTAAATGTTGGTTAAGCAATGCATGTCCTCCCTGCATAGTTCTCCTGAACTTCAACAAACCCGGCATTATGGGTCCGTCCCAGAACAACTTTGTTGTTACCATTTGGTTCTACTATATATACAAAATACACTTTGTACTAGTATAATAGCAGCTGGCGGTTGGTTAAACAGTCAACATCTCTGACCTTTGTACAGCCAAAATATTTGCATCCATATGACCATGGCTGGGCCTCAGATAAACACAACATTCTCTGCATACGCCAGCCAGCTGCATGGAGTAGCGTCCTGTATGGACCCTATCTAAGGCCTATCTTGAACAGGATGACTGGTATTGCCTATGGAATGCTTTTGTCTTGGTTTGAGCATTACTGTGTGTGGGAGGTCATAAAAGTGACCTCTACTCATTGCCTTCCGCTTTCACTAAGTCTGCTACATTTGTGAATTTCAGCATGAGACCACCTTACTTTGTCTTTCAGTACCAGCTCTTGGAGAGATGGTTTACCTGGTTACTTGAAAGGCTGGAACTGGAGGTCTGGTTGGGGCTGGAGGGTTTGGACACCGGGGGTGGGATATCTTATCACAGCCATCAGAAATGCCTTGTCGGCAGCCATTCATTGGGCTTGGGGAAAATAAACCAAACTGCCCCCCACCCCTCACCCTGCAAATGACTGAGTTAGACAGATAACAGCAGACTACGGGGGTCCCCTCTCTCCTTTCCCCATCCGTCTATCACTCTTGCTCCCCCGTCTCGCTCTCTCTCTTCAGCTCTCTGGCCTGTTTTATTGGAGAGGAAACAGAAAACAGAAAGCCTCAGTGTGGGAAGCCACTTGTTATCTGAGAGTCTTGGGAATCGAGGCCTCAGCAGAGGCTTCACTCAGCGCACTAATGAAAGCAGTACAATTTGGCCGCTTTCGTTCCCAACATAGTTAGACCCCCCATCCCAATCTCAGGGCAGGTACTCCTTCTGCTTCCACTTGCCTCCCGTTGCCAGCATCCTTCTTCTTCTTCAACTATTCTGCACCGTGACCTCTAGTTCTCTTTTGGGTGTTAGCAAACCAGTGATCCGGCAAATTGTGTTTCTTTGACAAATCTTTTGGAAATCTTCGCTTGTTTCATACAACTTCACTCTGAGCCTTTAATAATTTTGATTTCATAAGTAAGTGAAGACCCTGTTAACGATAAACAGTCCATAAACAGGGCCTTTACTTAATCTAGGGCTTGGTGAATGACATTCTTAATGTTGTTCTTTTCTCTCTTTCTTTCCACTCACCGCAACCGGTTGAGGCAGATGGCTGCCCACCTTGAGCCTTGTTCTGCTGGAGGTTTCTTTCTTTTTTTAAAAGGGAGTTTTTCCTCTCCACTGTCGCCTAGTTCTTGCTCAGAGGGGACTTGTTGTTTTTTTTATTATTTAGTTGTATTGCAGTCTTAAGCCTTACATTGTAAAGTGCCCTGAGATGACTTTTGTTGTGATTTGGCGCTAAATAAATAAACTTGAATTAATATTAATTCATCTGATAATAGACTTAATAGTCAAGCAACAGTGGTGTAGCTGAAGACCAGAACAGAGCCTTGGATGTATTGTGCACAGGCTGCTGTTAGGCATGTTCCTGTAGAAAGCATGATGGACAGGTTTTTAAAAGTCACACATGGTCCTGTGAACCATAGAAAATCCGCTCTATTCAACAGTTCATTAAGGCAAGAAGATTTAAGTTTCCACAACTAAACAATGCAGCAGAGATCCACTAAGTTCACCTTTGTTTGCCACATAGCTGAGGTTTACCATCCCCAGGTGAGCAGCTGAGAGCTCCTGTCTGTCCTGATTCCCTCCATGCTGTGGATCTCCCAGTGGAGCCCTGGCAGGGAGGCAGTAGGGCCATGTGAACGCTGTAGAGTAAGCTAAGACTTGGCCGCCGGGCATCCGGAGAGAAGGCTCAGCTCCCTTTGTGGTGGATCCCTGACAGGTTGGGGCGATGCACAGACCAACCCCTCCCATCCACTTTCACCTGTGATATTGTCCCAGGTGGAGGGGTGGAGAAGGAGACAGAGGGATAGGTAGAGGGGTTGCAGTGGAGGCACTGAGATGTCCCCATAGGGCATGGCTTCTGTGTAGCTCGATATCCCAGCGGGCTTTGCTGGCCTCCAGAGAGAGGTTAAATGAAGCCAGGGCTGTCTGACGGACAAAGGCCGCAGGTCAGCACCCAGCCCTTTGATCCATTCCTGCCCTCTTCAGACCACAGAGCCAGACCTTTTTGTTTCACCTTGCTTTTCTATCCCTACGGCCAGCCCCCCTTTTTCCTCTCAATCTGCCCCCAACAATGGAGTCACTTACAAAGATCTGAGCGTTGTATGGTCTGCCAGTCACCAGAAGGAAGAGGTTTCAAAGGGAAGGTAGTGGGGCTCAGTCTGTCCTAGGTCCCCAGTGAAGAGACAGATACTGACTCTTTCAGCAGCAGCACTAGCCCACAACCCCACAGCTACACTCAACGCTTTAAATGTCTTATCAAACAAAGACTCAGTGAGGTAAGTTTATTTGTGGGGGTAAACAATGGAAGGGAGCAGGGAAATTCAGTGACATGTGCCTGACTCAACCTCACAACTTACTGTGATAGGATCTGTCATTTGTGTGAAAACTTCACTTGAAATAGTATGATAATGTCAAGCAGTCCAAATAGACAAAAGTATTTATACGGTAACGTTCTAATTTCAGTGCAAAAAACAGAAATAATGCTGAAATATGAGGTAAAGTTTTGTGTTTTTTTTCCATTTCTCTGCAATGCGCAGAAGTGGGAGGAAAGGATTTATCTTGGAGCCACATTGTGCTTTAGCAGATGTAGAAAGACATAGTAGAGCTAACATGTTTCACATTTGTCTCCAGTCTGTTCTCCAGCCAAAACATTCAGGTTGAGCCCTGCTTGGAGGCCACAGTCATATAAAAGCCCAGAAGTAGCTGACACTTCCCCCCTCCTGTGCCTATCCCTCTGTGCATAAATACCTTGAAGTGTCAGAACATCAAAAATGCTGGCTGGGTCCCACACAAAAAAAGGTTTCTTGCTGAATGGCTGTCTTTCATAGAACCAAAACTACTTCAAAGTTTCAATATGACATATTTTAATTTTCTCAACTTTATTTAATAGCCTGTATGTATATATCCTATTTCATGGTTATTGCAGGGCAATCTTCAAATGATGATTCTTGGTAAGCGATAAGTGATAACGGATACCTGACCATCTTATTCTAGATTATGAAGTTCAATCCAATTTTTGGAAATTTGGTTTATATTAAAAACGATCCTTTAACCCTTTATTTTGATTAATGGTATTAAAGCAATGAAAGAAGCATAAGACTGTTCTTCAAGTAGTATGGCACTGACTACTTTTGGATAATCTCTTAAAGGTAAATAATGGATGGTGTTGTATTAGTATTTGTGGTGCTGCTTATAGCTCTGGTTGAACATTACCACTATTCCAGTGTGTTCCATCAAAATAGGTATAGGTGTGTGTGACTGTGTGTTTGTGTGTGGCAGGGGCCCTGAGTGAGGGCCACAGGGGCAGGAATGTAAAGGCTGCACTGAGCCTCTGTGGTGCTAATGGATTAACAGGCCAGCTTGGCATGCTAATGGAGATTGTCTGTGATGTAATGAGCTTCTAATTAGATCACCTCTGAGCTTGACCCTCTTGTAATGAGGGGGGCAGAAGAGAGAGGAGGGGCCGGGGCTGGTGATAGCACCCTGACCTGCAGGTGTGAACCGGCCCAGGCTGTAAACAGGGCTGGACATTCCTGGCATTCTCAGCTCAGCATCCCCTCCCGAAACTCCCCTCCTTCTGCCTGCCAATAACCCTTCTTTAGCGCTATGGGTGGATACACACACAGAGAAACAATTGAAGCTACATTTCATGCTCCAAGGTGCTTCCTAGTTAGTCTGAAAGAAAAAAAGGTTCCCTTTAGTTCAGCTATTCTTTGATTGCTGGGCACAATTTTTTTATATGATATCCCTTTCACACTGGGGTGCTGCAGCATTATGCTGTGACCTGGATTCAAATGCTAAAGGGGTCTGCAGGAGGGGAACTATCTAATTAAATGTCTAAGATTGTAATCATTCTGCCCTATTCTTGTGGCTGACTAGCAGGACCATTATAAACCATTCATTCTTCTAAATCTCTCTCTCAAATTGTCTGACTTGCTCTCACTTTCTTTGGCGCAAAGTGATGCCACCCCAAAGCCCTTCTCTGACAGAACAAAACACCTATTTATTTGTGAGGGGGGAGAATAACACCCTGTACACCACCAAGTGAAGTTGTAGATGGACCAATCCATCTGGAGTCATTAGAAGTGACCTCTGAAAGGATTCCAGGACTACTGCCAGCACTTTTACTGCACTATTTATGGGCAATGTATTATTATAAGTATTTAATTATTAGTCTCACAGTAATTTTACAATGTGGTCTTGAGCATGGTGTCAGATAAAGTGTAAATTAGAAAGACTTTCTGTTATTTATACTTGTTGAATAAAGTTGAATTATTCTCAAAACATTCACTTTGAAGCATTTGGTTCTAATTAGGATTCTAGCAGTATGTGGCCTGTGCTTTGAAAAACATGTGCACACTAACCACAGGTGGGAGTACATGTACATGCATGTGCGTGTATGTTAAGCGTGACTTAAAAAGAGCTGGTGTGAAGGTGTAGGTTTGTTGTTTTCAGAGGAACAGATAGGATCAGTGTGGGTTATCAGCCATGCAGGGCGGTGACCAGGATGCATGGTGCTTGAGGGGGAGTGGTATGACGAATGACCTATAGGAGCTTAACACGCTGTTTGTACTGTAGGACTTATCAGATGCTAAGGGCCCATCCAGTCACTTGGTTTGAGTTCAGGTTTTGCCTCTGAGGCAAAAAGTGTGAGTTGCTGTGCACACTTTTTGTAGAATTATTGAAAATTATCCTTTAGATTTACTCATACAATTACTGTGAATATATACTGTGAGTGAAGACTTCAAACAAGATGATAATATTACAAGAGCTGTTGCACAATTTAGTAAGCAATCAGTGGTTTGCATGTATATTTCTGATCAGGACTCAGTGTTACCCAAGTAACACTAAGTACACTGGGGTAATGGGTACATGGGTACAATCCATATACAGTAATGTTTTGATTATTACAGGATGAGCAGTGATAATGGAAAACAAAAATTTCATTATGAGACAACAGTGCTAACTGACACAACAAGAGAAGATAGTAGAAAGGGTTTTAGCACAAAAAACAGAAGTTTCACAAATATGAAAATAAATTCAGAATATCTGACTCTACTATGTGTGGACTTGTCTCTCTGACTGTGTGGCATTTCACCTACAGAGGTGACTGATTTTTTGACTAGACCTCTGAGGGCAGGGAGGTGCAGAGACAGGAACCCCAAAGTAGTAAGTGGACACTCTCTTTATCAGTCCCTTGTTCCCTCTCGTCTTTTAGTGGCCTAGACTCATTAAGCCGTCTATAAATGGTCTAGTCTTAATGAGGAGGCTTTTATATGGCTCTCCATGGGCCTGCAGGGGATAATCAGACTCCAGTAGGAAGTCGTCTGTCTTGATAGCCTGCCCCTTTTCTCAGCGGTGGTCTCACCAGGCCTAGCCCCAGTCCACCGTACAGTCACATCACCCATCTACCTGCATTTCAACAATGAAGATTCAAAAAACCTTATTAATACCAGAGGGAAATTGTTTTGCCTTGTTCCAGCTGCTCTCAGTTCAAAAGGAAATAAAGAACCACAAACTGAAAATAACCACATTAACAGAAATAGAAAATAACACCAAAAAAATACTCAACAAGAACAAAGGAAAACTAAAGATGAATGAAATACGTTGGAATGTAGAGCATTAACAGTGATGACAAGAATGATGACAGTAAAGATTGTGATGATGTTGTCAGTCTTGCAGTAGGTGGAGAAGTTGTACAGTTTAATGGCCACTGGGAGAAAGGATCTCTCAGTTTCTCCCACTCTTATTCCATCTTTGTCTTACTCTCTGTCTCTGCCATTGGCAGTATCTAGTTATTTCATGATATGATAAAATTCAGTGGCTGCTCAATGCCCTGGCCACTTGTGGGTCTTTTAATTGCCTTCTTCCTCCCCCTCGGCCTAGCCGGCTGCGGCTTTTACGAGGCCCAGGCCCCGGGCCCACCGGCTGCTGCTCACCCTTTCAAGGGTCTTCCTTCTCTCCTGAGGCATGCCCTGACATCTCCTGAGGCAACCAGCCTCCTATTTTCTCCATTTTAAGATGATATCAATTAAAGTGTACCAACATGTGAATTGAATTTGTTGGCAGGAATAAGGACAAATAGAGGACATGATGACTGCAACGTGGACAGAGGTGATGACAAGTTAGTCCTGAAATAATTTAGGACCAAATTTGACACTCTGTACCCCAAAGTGATTTGACATTAAAGTCTCATAGTTTGAAAACTCTGTCTAAACCTTAATGGATTAGAGACTTCACAGCAAATTAATCACAAGCTTGAAAGTTCTGTTTTGTTTGTGTCAATAAAGCTTGCTTGTACAGCTTTACATGTGGCTCTGGGACTACAAGACAGCAGTGTTTACTTGGTGGCTTAAGTAGATAATGAAGATTCATTTTATGTGTTGCTTTTGGTGATTAAAAGCGTATTCATCAATGTCATGTCAAGCGGTGCTCGAATGAGGGTGAAAGCCTATCCCTGAACAGATGTTTACCACAAAGGTCAGAGAGCATGGTGTGTTTACATCAGCGGGTTTAGAGCGGACATGTTTAGAATTGGAAATGCTGCTGTAGGCAATGACTTTAATCAAATTACTTTCCTCATCCTCTCTCCTTCACTCTATCGTTACTCATAAGAGCTTTCTTTTTGTCTTATTCAAAACAAATGCTGCTTATTGTCATTGAGTGTATGTCACTTCCTGCCTTAGGGTGAGTGTGGCCTCTCCACTTCCTCCGTTATTCATTCCAGAGGAGGGGTCTGTATTGCTGCTCCATCTGAGGGAGAAGAAGGCCTTATTTCAGCCTCGGAGCTCTTTAAAAGGCATGCAGTTTGTGATTTGGAATAAGATATGTAAATCTGGAGTGGCCTTTAGTATGCTTCTAGGAGGAAAGTTACTCAGCAGCTGCTTTTTGTAACTGTGTCTAAAGTCATGCCTTTTAATTCTTGGCAAGAGATACAAAGAGGGGCTGAGAGTGGAGAAGGGAGAGGCATGTCTTATGGGAAATGGAATGATAGTTCAGACCAAAACAAATTGTTTCTGGTTTCACTTGGGCCCGACCCTATTATCAGGCTGAGTGTCAAATCAGACAACTGCTGGAGCAGAGACGGTCCAGATGGAAAGGGGAAAAAATAATCACTCGAAGACAGTTTTCGCTTGTTTAAATGATAATGTTGTTTTAAATATCAAATGTAGAAATGTGTAGTCTGTGTGAGTTTGTGCGTCTGTAGTTTGGAAAGCCAGTAGGTTGAAGGTCAGGTCTAAGGCCACAGTTCTTGCAGGGGGGGAGGTGGCCATTACCACTGAGTTGTGGACATGAGGGAAAAGTAAAATTCACTCTCAGATCCTAATGATGTTTTCTTTTGGAGTGAAAAATCTAAACATGCCCATTGCTCAGTAATGTGACCCAATGTGGGGGTCGCAGTCTGGTCACTGCAGGAAAAGCTTGTGTTTCAATTACTGCATTTCCTAGGCTAAACTAAGGAAAATGTCCATACATGTGTGGGCAAAGAAGTTTAGAGGCCTTTTCAAGATGTAAACTAACTAAAAATCATTAGAGCAAAGCTCATAGAGATACAAACAACGAAAATGTAATAGTGCCTATGACCAAGTTCAGGGGCGTTCAGTTCCTGCATATTGTATGGGTGAAAAGAGTGGTTGTGTTTATGAGAATAGGTGGGGCATATAAGCAATAAGTCATGTCAGACACCAGCCAGTGATGATAATTTATAGCATTTTCATTGGGGGGTGAGCGGGTGTGTGGGATCCCCCTCCAAAACCCCCAGTGGCTGTAATTAAGTGATACTTAAGTGAGAAAAGGAACCGCTTGAGGCTTATTTTTTTTGTCTTACTCTCTCCTGTTCTTTTCTACTCCTGTAGTTGTATTATCACACAGTGTCTTCACTTCTTCTCAGTTCTCTAGTGATACATCTGTCTGACTCACAGTGATACCTGCATGGTGTTATTATAGCCACTGAGTTGAGTATTTGGATGAGACTCACTCTTTGTTGTTGACAGGATAGCAGTGATTAACATGCCTTCTTCTGACCCCAGCTGCAGCCTGCTCCCTAAGCCCTCCCTCTCTGGTCGCCTCTGCTCCTGATGCCTGAACCTACAGCCCAGGAGACAGCTTCTCTTAACCTTCAATGTGAGTGTCTGCACACACATGTGCAGTGCTTTGTATCCTTAGGAGGCCGTAATGATGTGTGAGAACAGTGGGGGATTTGTTTAGGTTGCTTAATTATCAGCTAATCGCTTCCTATAACTTTATAGTGTTTCCACTGTTTAATAGAGAATACCTTCAATCATTGCATTTTTTTTTCATATGGAATTTGCCTAAATGCTGTGATGTCACCTTTCCCCACACTCACCCAACTCGCCTCAGGGGCACCATAGACAAGGAAAATTAGAGGGGAACTTTCACATAAAAGACGCAGGCCTGGCTGGTTTCTGAGTCAGGTGATACAAAGAAAAAACAGGTATTCTCCAACCAGGTTCATTTCTGTTGCTCAGTGGTGACAAATTCAATTTTAATTACAGGAAAAACATCCTGGAAGTCATTTGATTTTCCAGCCAGGAGCTGTAATCAATTTCTCTTCAGCAGGCCTGCTGGAATGGTAGTTGACCACAAAGCCTGCTAGTTAGTTGACCGCATTAAAGTTGCTCTGTTGAGAGATCCTGAATTAAAGAACAGGCCTTGGGGGAGCTCCCTGCACTGGCCCTGAAACCACCCACTTTTTTTTGTGTGGTTCAACTGTATGTGGGTGGAGATGTGCATGCAAGGTGTGTGTGCGTGTGTGTGCATTTGTGTGTGTGTATATATATACAGCCGTAGATGTGTCTGTATCAGTGTATGCGTGCGTACTTCAAAATCTGCCACTGCCCAGAACAAAACTTTGAACTCCCCTCAACAGGCTGTAAGCTGACTGGCTTTTGTCATACTTTCATACTTTCTTCTCATTGTTTGCTTAAAACCATCATGAGATTTATTTCATCGCAGAAAACAAATATTAAGTGCACAGATTTCTTCTTCACCTCTGCTACTGTGTATCTGCCCAGCTCTCGTTTGCTTCTGTTCCTTCACGTCCCAGATATAATTATAGCTGTCCAAGGGATGATTATATGTTTACTCTGGAAGCTGGCCGACTGCCTGTCCCCAGTCCCGGAGGAGCTGCCTCTCAAAGGGGTTCCTCTTGAAAAGCACCACAAATGTGGCTTCAGCATTGCTCAAACTCATGAGGGAGCAGATAGAATGATTCAAGGCAGAGAATAAGATCCAGCAAGTGAAGTAGGGAAAGCGAAAGTGGCAGTTTCTTATGTCAAAACATTTCTATATACAGGTCTGTTCATCACACTAGCTTCTTTACTTCATCTTTTGAACAGGCTAGTTAGCAGAGTCTAACCAATAAGCAGCACACAAAGGGTGGAAGGGAGGATTTGGGAGTCACAAAATGAATGCCTTTAGAAGACAACAATACATTTAAATTTATACAGACATCAATTCAACATGGCTTCTGCCTTGGAGATATATGTTATTGTTAGTTTCAGGCTACAAGAGAGAACAATGAACAAAAGTTTTAACTATACTATTCATCCCTTGTCTGCACAAATAAGCTCTACTTTCTTTGCATTGCTAAGGTGCTGTTACTGTTTTGTCATCAAATTGCTCACCAACTATCACAAATTTGAGCGTTACTCAGTTGTTTATTTTAGCATTCATGTGGAAAATGTTTAAATTTAAAATTCATAGTTAAATCATAGCTTTACAGTTCACAGCTAAACACCTTATGTAGTTTAGGTGTTGTCATGGCCAAATGAAGTGTTTTTAATGACTTGAAACTGAATTTGTAGACAACTTGTTCATGTTGCCTAGCAATAGCTATTAATCTTTCCATGGCTGCTATGCTTGAGGGTCCCTTTAAGGCCAGCCATAGGTCATCATTCCACACCAAATTAACACTTGCCACACTCCACACATACACACACACACACACGTACTCACACCTCATTGAGGTCGTATGAATGTTCTTTAAACAAAATCATATTGCATGTTGTCAGAGGTTACAGTAGAATGCAGCTTTGCAGAAAGCTGGACCAAAACATGCGCTTATGTCATGCTTTGACTTGTTTACAGTATGGTATCTCTGCAGACAGGCAGGAATGACCTGTAACTGTTAGCTGACTAGTAATCCTTGGGAATTTGCTACAGCTAATCACCTCAGCTCTCATACATGCTCAGCACTGTTGGCCAGTTTGACAAGAATTAGAGCAGAAGTTGCACACAAAGAAGCAAAAGCGGGAAATCCAGTGTCTGCTATCAAATCTTTTCCAACAATGTATAAACATATGAATAGTTTGTTGCTGGGCACTGGGAGGGCGGAAGGACAAGCCAATAGCTGACATTGCAACATTATTTTTGTTGAGCTGTGATCATCAACATAATGTTTGCCTGCGGGGTCCATAGAGTATGCATTGGCCCCACTTAGGTTAAAAGTTGGATGTGCACAGCTTGTATATTTGTGGATGTTAGGTTGTAAACTGCTCTTGGTTTCCAGTTACCTAATTTCCTGAATGAGAACAAATAAATAAATACACACTTGCATAAAGACACTTTAGATGGCCAGCTCACTCAGGTTTTATCGTCATAATTCTCCCTCCCCTAGCTCCTTTTTTAGTGAACACACAGTGCATAGACGTGCACACACACAAGTATACACACATATGCTCCTTTTAGCTGCAGACATACTGAAGCCCACGCATCCAGACTCGCCTCAGTGCTGTCCTTGTAATGGGTGGTATCAGTGTTCGCTGAGCCCGGGAGGGACGATAAAAGCCAGGATAGCTGGGTTTTATCTGCTCTGCTGAAAGTCAGCCATTGACACTATGCACTTTAGAGGAAGTATCACTCAGTAGAAGGACCCATCTATTCTCTCATCTCCTCAGTGACAGCTAGTTCCCTTTTCTGGTTGCAACATCAAAATCATTCTTATTCACAAAGTATAAACAGAAAGATACACATTGGTGTTGACTTTGGCTTCATTCAATAAAGATATTATTACCTCAAAATGTAACATTCAGTATCAAAATAGATTATGGATCATGGAAATGGACAAATGTTCTACATTCTTGTCTGTCCTCAAATTATATTAAAGGTCAATTTTGGTTTCATACAATGTCGGTCTTATATTTGTAGTTTTGGACGTGATTCTTGTTAGTAATAGGCAATTTGTCAATTTTCTGTAGAAGAAAAAAAATGAAGACACATGGTAACATAATTACAAAGTCACAGATTAGATCTATTAGACCACCTTTGAGGCCAAAAACAGACTTTCTGTAATGTATCTGTTTTTGCTGTGCAGTGACAGATTAGTACCAACATTTAAGGATCACTTTATGTTTTTCCTAGAAACAGTGAAACTGATACAGTAACTCTTGTTTACTTTGGCTTTCGTTTGCTTACACCCTATTGTGTTTCCAAATCTTAGCAGTTTGGTGAGAATAACCTCGTGACTACCAATAAGAAGGGCGGCCAAAACAACAAAAATAAAACTAAAGTTGTTATAAATTAACTCTACATAGCTGCTTTCAACCGAGCAACTTGTTGACAGGGAAGTGTGTGGAATCAGAATGCCCAGGCTTATCTATGGTGTCCGCACTCGCTCACTTATAACTGACAATGACTCAGTGTCTCCCATTTGCTCTTTATCCATCTAAACGGGTTGTTTTTTTTGGCATTGTAGGGAATTTAATTCTTTCACGATCTCCCACTTCACCAATGGCAACCTCAACAAAAAGTCAATCACGGGCAGCGCCTATTTTTACCAACAGACAAAGGGAATAAAACCAGAGACGATGGGTTTGTCCACCATAATTTGATTGCTGACAGGTGAGGGGAATAAGGTTTGTCAGCTTAACAACGATACCCAACAAAGGGCGTTTACAATCTCATTGTAAACGTTGTAGCACTCAATTGCTAGATGATGGGGTGCTGGACAATGGAACAGCAGGCTGCTCTGGGCATGGCGAGGACCCTCCCTGCGGGTCTCTACAGCAGTAATGACAGCCTAAGTGCCAACAGCAGGTGTCTTCCATTCAAGGCTGGGCAGGTTAATAAAGTTTCCCCGTGAAAGTCAATAAACAAGCGCTTGTTCACACACTGGCTAATTGTACTCGTTCTTGTTCTTGTGCTCTCTCTGGCTCTCTCTCTTTCTCTGGCTCTCTCCGTCTTGCACTGCATGATCTCAGCATCTATGTGTGTCATCTTCTCTGCATGTCTAGTTTGGGTGGAGAGCGATAGATGATGGCAGCACTGACATGAAACTGGACATTAATGGAATATATCAGGTTTGAATGTATGTGTGTGAGTGTGTGAGAGAGAGTGAAACAGAGGCAGACAGTGATCAGTTCCTGGAGTTGGATTTAGCCAATTCACAACCAGGAACTGTGTGTGGTGGACTGAAATGTGATGCATCATCCAACAGACCTTTAGTGTTTTCTTTTCTTAAACCCATGAAGTTTTCTTACCAGACCAGACAAACTATATCCATATCATAGTTTGTCTGCTATAACCATAATCTGTCCTGTATTAACAAAACACTATAATATGGAGATACTGTATACAGAAATGACATTTTAATGAAATGTTGGATGCAATACATTTGGACTAAAGGCGTAAAGCCTATAGCCACAAACCTGCCTGTGTTGGACAGTGCACAGCAATCCGCCGTATACTCTCTATTCAAAAAGCTGTTGATCATGGTCAGTGTGTCCCATGCTGACCTGTCCAACCTGTCCATCACAACATTAAACCACCAAGCTGTTAAAATGTTCTAGCTGATTGGTTCCAAGTCTGTTTGGAATAAAAAGACAATATCTCAGTTTAGTTTTTTAGCTGTTGACCCTGAGTGTGACAGTGAGTCAGGAGTGCAATGTCAAATCATGCATCCACCAAACCAAAAACCACTAACATGGACAGATTTCCTGTGGCTGCTAAGTTTTCTTCTGTTGAGAACATTAGATCATCTGGACATGCTCTATTGTTCGGCATGCTCAGGATAAAAAAAGTTTAGATACAAAGATTTAATGTAGGGTTTCTAAAAATCCCCAGATACTTTCACTGATGTGAAACCTGTTGAATCATATCAAATAAATATTACTGACATTTATTTCTGCACTTTAACTAACTTAGATTTCTCTGGCTTGTGTTCTTGTGTTCCATCTTTAACAAGAGCGAAGTAAACAACTCCTTATGTTAAAGAAAAAAAAAACAGCAGCACAGCCAGTATACTTTTCACAGAGAAAAGAAACAGGGAAAGGAGGGATGGAGAAAAAAAAGAAACTCCCACACCACAACCATGCAGCAAATTGGTTCAGTGCAGTGAACCTGTGTTCTGTGTTTGGCCAGGCAATAAGCAAAACGGGGGAACATGAAATGATATCTCAGCACATTTATCTTGATAAGAGCAGAGGATGTTGAGGCATAATAGGAACAACATGGCTGGTAATGAGAGGAACAAGGCATGATGGAGGAGTAGACATGGATTACCAGCATTCCTCTTGATGGGGTTTTATGGAGGAAAAAAAGAATAGAGCTCCCTCGTTTATTTGATTTTAGAGGTTGTGGTTGGGGAGAAAAAAACCTAGATAAATGCATGTT
Source organism: Helostoma temminkii (assembly GCA_900302695.1). Lineage (NCBI taxonomy): Eukaryota > Metazoa > Chordata > Actinopteri > Anabantiformes > Helostomatidae > Helostoma > Helostoma temminkii. The sequence continues at coordinate 147,021 of OMLM01001847.1, read as the reverse complement.
TCATCAGGGCTAAATATTTCCACCCTGTGAAAAAATGCTGGAAAGCAAACACAAGCCAGATTGTGGACTAGTGGTAGGACGATTGTGGGTATTTGTTTACATGTAACTGTGTATATGTGTGTGTGCGTGCGTGTCTTCACAAATAAATACCAAATCTAACCATGCTCCGTGGCATAGCAGGTGCTTCTAAAACAATGGTAGCTCAACATTACTGTTTACCAAAGCTGCCTCCCCTGCTTTTACTGTGAAGTGTTTGACAAATAAAAGCGAGGAGGGATGAGGCAGAGGGGAAGATTGATTGGTTGTAAAGTGTTGGGGTGGATTGTTTGAGGCTGAAGTGAACACATTCATCGCTAAAAGGCCTCCATCAAAGTGAAAGATTTCTTGGTAATCTTCCCCAGTTCTTCACATGCCAAAAAAACCTGGAACTCCCTCTGTGCTGTTACCTTTCGTCTTGTTAATGTGGACCGTCAAAGTCACTCCTTTACCGTATCCAATATTCAAATCTCTTACTTTTCTTTCATCTTTGTATCACATATGTTTCGTAGAAGAAAATTTATGAGTGTGAGGTCAGACAGTCACAATGATACAGCTCGGTGGTGTCTTCGCAGTTCCTGGTGTTAGATTTAGTCAATCTCCTGCAGTATTCACAAAGCGAGCAGCACCCTCACATTTCTGGAATGACTCACGTTTCTCTTCTCTCTCTCTCTGTCCTTTTAAAAATTATTGCTGATCTACTTACTGGTTCGAAAAGCATAACCAAGACATTCTTCCCTTCCTTCCCATCCTCTATTCTGACTTGTTGTTTCTGCCGTGTCACTGTTGGAAACCGAGGTGAGATCAAGAGAAAGCAAATCCAGCGAGCCACAGTGAAGAATTCTCCCTTCTTGGTCATCTGGACTCCATTTTGGTTCCTTTAGATGTTATCTTTTTGTCGTACTGCTTTGCAATCAAACAGTAAAGTCAAAAGATTAAGGAAAAGAAACCCTGTCATGTGAATGGATTAAAGTATTTAAAATAAATAGGAGTTGTAAGATGAGAACAGTTAATTTTCTCAATGCTACATCACTGTGCCAAGTCTTTATTTCATAAACAAGATTAAATACATCTTGATGTCATCACTGAAACATGTTATTCCCATGCCCTCTGACAGCAGTGCTGGTATACAAAAACAGATTAATGTCCAGAAAGAAAAGAGATGAGATATTATCCCACTGCTTGTATGAGAACAGAAGCATTTAGTTCACTGAGATACATGCAGTACATTAAGATGAATAAGGATGATGACAAGAGGAAATGTAGATAGAACACCTGGAACCGCTTTCTGTTTTAGTGTTATTAAAGCATTTTATTTTAACATAAAAAGTAACTGGTTTCATAAATGACTATATGGAACTTTTGGGAATCATGTTAGCTGAGACCAGAAACAAATATATCCATATAAATGAATCCATCTAGGGCAGCAAATAGTGAAGGAAGCATCTCCACACTACTGCCAGTGCTGTTCTGTGAGTCTGTGTCACAGGAAGTTTTGACAGCAACTCACCTGATTAAGTTATGAAGCATAATGATGATGTTCTGATGCAATATTTTTTTGGTGGATGAAGGGCTGCATTTATTAAGAGAAACAGACTTGCACAGATGTGGCTGGGGTGGGTGGTAGACTGTAGACTGACAAACTGCAGACTCAAGTACAACTCGAGTCCCATGCGTGGTTGGGTTTAGGTAAGAAAGACACTTTGGTTCCGATTTGGGCAAGATCATGGGTTTAATAAATGTGTGTGTGTGTGCGTGACACACACGTTTATGAAGTGACAATCAAAATTTTTCTCCATTAATCCAGACCATAATCTTTCTCTAACCTTAACTAAGTGCTGTGAGTGTCAAAATAAGACCATATAAAACATTCATAATACTGAATTGTAAATGGGATGTTTCAACAGAAAAACAAACTGCTGCCTTGGTACATTTTATTGATATACAGTGAACTTTCAATTTACTTAAGTATCAACAAATCTTCATTCTGTTCATGGAAAACATAATACAATTGAAATTACGTTTCTAATGTTTGTTTGAAGGAAGCCCAACCCATTAAATGTAACTTTTAAGTCAAGATGAATGAGAATGAGAAGTCCCAGAGATTCCTATAATAAGCCTACGGTAAGTCTGAATACACAGTTCAATTACAAATGAGCAAACTTGGTCTGCTGATGAGAACCATGTGATACTGTCAAAAGCAGTAAACAGACTCTAACTTAAGAATGTTTTGTTGTAATGATGCTTGTGCATGATTATCCCTCATTTGTAATTTTCTACAATTGTTGGTACAACCTTACTCTCAGTAAAACTCTGCTACTGTGGCCTGTCATGAACTATTAACCATGAGCTGCTGAAGCAGTGAGATCTGACTATGGCGACTAATGGAAGAGTGTACAGTATCATCTGTAGCAGAGTCTGATTAGCTGGAATCACACCTGCACATTTATTTTCTGGTAGCTGAAAGTGGGGTGAAAGGAAAGTAACTCAATACCTTTGCACATTATCCTTATCACCTCAGATACAGTTAAATCACCACTGTAATGGCTGCCATGTTTTCTTACGCACAATCTTCATCAATTATGCTTTTCTCTCTTTCTATCCTGTCCTTTGCCCCCCTCTCTCTGTGGCTCGCAGTTGTTGCTTTTTTCCTCTGCTCTTTTCCCTTTATTTCCTCCAGTCTGCCCCCATGGAGCCTGAGCCAGAGCACCTGCAAGTGCTCACTTTGAAAGATGTTGCAGGCCCAAGAATGCACACAGTAAACACATGAGAGCCGTATTTATAATAAATCAGCTTTATGGCCCTCTGATGGAGGTGATATCAGTGAAATTTATGCTGAGAGACCTCACCGTCCACAGGAAAACAGCTGCGAGATAGCACTACACCCCTGAACCACCACCAACATCAACCACCTTCACCCCACCTCCTCAACACCACTGCCCCACCCCACCCCAGCAAATAGCCTGGTCTGACTGGGGTTAGAGAGCCTAACACAGTCCTCTCTATGTGGTGGGGCTTGCGGTCTCTGGAATGGTAAAGTCCGGACTGAAATAGAGTGTGGGCAGGATGGTAGCAGTGCATAGCTGTGTGTGTGTGTGTGCGTCTGTCTGTCTTTGTGGTTGTGTGTGTACAGTCATATGTGTATTTAATGCAGGCTACACAAATAGCATAGGCTCAGTAGAAGAGACCTGAAAAGTGTCAGAGTTTTAAGCACTCAATGACTCCAGGCACGTTATCTCTCTATTTCAGGGTGAACTCGACATTTGACCAGAGAACCTCACATTCCTTACGATCTTGCACATCACTCTCCTGCAAGCATCTCAACACTCAAGTGGAAAGTGGCTTAAGCAGCTTTGTCACAGAGTGATATTCTGAAAAGCCAATGACAAACTCCAAAAAACACATTTTTATTAAACATTAACAAATTCATGCAGCCTTCTCCAACTAGCCCAGGTGGTTCTTGTCATCGCTAGCTAGACACAAAACTAATGTAAAAGTGATGATGTCACAACCTTGCCGGCATTGTACAGTTTAACCTTGCAGGACCCACATCCCAAATTCCATGATGAAAGGTGACCACCCACCATTATTTGGTTTTCAATACGTGTGGGCAATAATAACAGCAACAGAAGCCCTGATGGTCAAAGCCTCTAAAACACTGTAGAGTTGCACATACAAGCCTCAAAATAAACCATGTAAACAGTGAATTACTGTGTTTTCCTCTGATGTCATCTCCTGCTCATCATGCCAAGAAGGGTGCAGCAGCTTCTGTAAATGTTTGTTGTCCTTTTGTCAACAACCCTGCTTGAGCAGCCTTCATTCAAATGTTTGCTAATTTGGTATCATTCTGAGGGTGAGTCACCTCAGCCAAGTGTATTCTTTAGAAAATGCTGTTGAAGTACCTATGAGCATTGCACTAAAGGAATTCCTCAGTAGCTGGCGGTAAAAGATTGTAGTTGTACACAGAACGCCTCCACCAGAATGAATGTAAACATGCAATCGCAGGAAAAGGTCATATATTCTCAGTACCTCAAAATCCTTGTTCAGATGTTTTCAGATACAACACAGATGCACATTCGTGAATGTGTTTGAAAAGGCACCAACATATGAAATATGATCCAGGAAGTCTAGTTGGACTAACACATCCAAAAGTTTGGAAGCTTATCAGTTGCCAAAACACTGCACAGTGGCCTAATGTTGTACAAGATTTATCACCTGTGGAAACTGATCAGTGTCACAGTTATTATCGTGTTCACAAAAAGTTATTATTTTTTATTGTAAAATTATTGTTTTGATATTACAAATAACTGGTCTTTGGCTGCCACTTAGGAGCCACTTAGGCTCAGTCATATTTCACAATTTGACTGTTTTGGTGGTAGGGAAGGTGGTTCACATTCTGCTTTCAATGGACTTAGAGCATATGAAGTATAGAGAAGGCTTGTAGAGTGATAAAGTTTACAGAAAAATGACAGAATGAGGGAAAGATGGGATACAAGAAGTCACCAGTTTACCTTACCTGAATGTTTTTGGACAGTGGGAATTGAAACGCATGTCAGTTCGCATGCAACAAAACTCCACACAGAAACGTCCCATCTGACTTGCTGGATAAATAAAAGGTGACATTGTGGGATTTTTTTTTAAATACCCAGAAAATTTTGGTGATTATTTTCTTTGGTGGTTGGCCAAAAACTTCTCAGGGCGGAGGTGGTTGTGCTGGAGGAATTTGGACTCATTACCTCAGCATTTCCATTTCTGGCTACAAACCTACTACCAGGAACATCTGCTTGGGTGTATTTGATTGGCCAGTACGGAGGAGGTTGTATTTTCTGCCATGCTTACGTTTTTTTAATCACTGAAATTTATGAGTAGGCTCCTTTTGGCCTCAACATGGCTTTAAAGTTTATTAAAATAAAACATGGATGTGACTACATGGTGCAAATCACTGTAAAACCTTGATGTTTTTGCCATGAGACTTTGTTTGCACATGTTCTCATTGTCTTTACAGTTAACTGCCTGTGCATCATATGTGATAAATAAATAACAGCTGCCTAGAACTTCTGCGATGGGAGAGGAGAAAAAGAAAACATGGTGTTGTTTTACCCACAGCAGCATGAGGAAGGACTGGGACCCTTGAGTTGCCCTCTTTTCCCTCTTCTTCTTTTCCTCTCCTCCCTCCTCCTCCCTCTTCACTCGATGTTCTCACCTCCTCTCCCCTACTGCAACCCAGGCTCCCTGTGGGTGGGGTGAAGTACTAGAAGGGAAACTGGTGGAGTAATGCAACAAATTTGGCAGTAAACCCAACACCAACCACCGCCGCGTTTGAGTGGTTGCCATGGCGACCAGCGAGCTCCTGCAGCGGGAACTGGGCTTCCCGTTTTCACACCTAAATCTCTCGAGGAGTGGAAGCAGCTTGGGATGGAAGGTGTTGGTTACGAGAACAAAGAGGTTATAGCAAAATGAGGTGTGTGTAAAGACACACACGGCGCTTAAAATTTTTTTTTATTTTTAGATGTATTCTGTTTAAGATCAAATTTTGGATAATATGTTTATACGTCTCTTTTTTAGATCCTGCTGCCGGATATCCCCATTCATATAAATAAACAAAACATTTCAAATGAGCCCTCAGATACAATTTAAAGTGAGCCAAGCCACAAAGACAACAATAACTGGAATAACATGGACACATGCATCATTATGCTGGCTAATATCACTTAAATTGTGGTACTTTTATTTAACATTTTTTTCCCAGTAAGCTTTTATGCCATGACTTGGATGAGAGCTTATTTGGGTTTTTGTGAAAAGGATACAATGTTTGCATGCGTCAACACAGAAACAGTATATTTGTGTTTCCTAAATGATAAAGGCACCCTGATGTGTGTATAAACACACAATCATAATAAATTTGATTTTCTGATGGGGAGAATAGTGTTGAGTGCATGAGTTTTTACTGTGAGACACTGGAAAAGAAAATACAAATGCTTACTTTCAGCAGTATCATTTGCCCTAACCCAGCAGGCCCCTTGAGGGTCTGGCCCCGTCTTCACTTAAGTCTGTGTGTTGTGTGTTCTTGCATACTTTAGCCCTCAAATATGCTATTGCAGTTAAAAAAATAAAAGACGGCACAGTCAGTCTTAATGCTACTGACTCATTTCACCAAACTTTTGTTTATTTATTTATTTATTTTAGTGCCAGTGGAAAACTTTGTGTCATGTCAACCAGTCCTGGGGACGAGTGATGAAGCACAGAGAGAAAAAATATGGCTTCAGTTAGTTGGATCCATTACCATGTCTCTGAAACTCCAGCAGATAAATCTGATTTCTTTTTCCTTCAACTTTATTTGTGTGTGCATGTGTGTGTGTACTTGTAGAGTTTTGAACATCCTTTATAATACAACCAAAATCCATCTCGTATTCCACGGCCCTGGATTTTAAACTCTCTTCTGCGAGGCTGGCTTTCACCAGGACGCTTGATTTGACTTGGAATTACAGGTAATATGACTAAGCATGCTTTTAAGAGCTTCCCAGCAGTCAACAACTTGAGTTACATCCGGCCTCGTAACTATCTGATTTAGGATCTGGCGCAGCCTGCCGCAAGTGCAGACCATTAGTTTAACTAGGGAAATTAAGACCCATCTTGAAGAAAAAATATAACATCTTTCTTTTTAAATCAAATCCCATGAAAAAAAAAACATAACTTAAAATGAACTGATGCATCGCAGACCTCCAGTAGTCAAAAACCATTAAAGCCACATCCCTGTTGCACGTTACTTTAGTTAGTTTATACTGAATCTTTCTGCTGTCATAAATACCCAGTAGTATAAAATCTGAAGCTGAAAATGATTTTTCAAAACAAGCCTTCTATTTACTCTATTTTGAATAATATTTGGTGCTGCTTTAGGAAATTACCAAAGCTTATTAAAAAAATATAAGTATCTTTGTGACCTGTTTTTAAACATTTACATATTCTGTGGGAATAGATGGACTTGTGCTGACAGACATTTTGTTGGTTTTAAGATTTTTATGAGGTTTGTTGACAATAATAAAAATATTGACCAACACCAGCATCATCATTAAACAAGATGATTTGATCTGGGCCAGGCATATGAATGTCTGCGTGTGCTCATATGTAACATTTGTGTTAGCACATTTATGTGAGTGGATGTGGGGTAAACTGTATCCCACCCTTGAGCTTCAGCTCTCAAATCAAGGCCCTGAAAGTAAACAGTGCACTGCCAGAGGACCTTGTATATCAAATCTGCAATTGCACTTATATAGCAAAATTACCTACAATTACAAGCCCAGCTAGAAATTAAGTTTTCAGTCAGCCATCCAGAAAAAAGATCATATGATACCCTGCAAAAGGGAATTCTTCAGTGGTCCTCCCTTTCTCCTAGTACCTTTATCTTATAACATCATATCTACTGTCATGGCTGGAGTTGCTTGTTTAAACATGTTCCACAGTTTTATATAGCTTTCATGCTCACGGACACATGGTGGTTGAGTGTTTATATGTCACACCATGGTCATGTATGTAGAATTTCCTCCCAAAACAACCACAACAGGTTTATACTTCCAAGCATGAGAGATTTGTTGCTACCAGCTTTGCCAAAATGCTCCAACCACTCCTAAAACGTCAACCGTTCCAGCGAAAGCAATTGCACTGTGCTGCCCTAAAAGCAAAGTGGAGTGGTTTGCTCTTTAAAGTGTGCAAAATTCCCTCCTAGGTTAATTATGTAGTGCTGGGTGGAACCTGGAGGCTACTCTCTCCATGCTGCTCCAACATAAGTGCATTTTCCATGGCACAAGCATGCAACATATTGGTTCCCACAGAGAGATCGGAAGCATGGCAGATCCCAAAACCTGGGTTACGGCATTCCTGGATCTTTGAGTAGTGTGGTGACCTAATCGCCTGACCACCTACTGCTCTGTGCCAAATCCCAAGCAGCAGGCCAGACACCCCTGAGAGTAACATCCGTCTGCACCATGAAATATTACGTCAGGAATGAGTCATCGCTTACAACAGCTTTACATACTCACAAACACGGGAGCTTTACTCAGACTGGATTAAGCCAATGAATAAACCATATCGCTGAAAGAAACCTCGTCATTTCTTGTGGCCATATAATTCCATTTATACAGTTATAGTATATTTAATGGAGTAACCTTAAATTTCACATACATGGAAAATAGTCTGCTAGCAACAGGTGAGCACAAATGTATGTTTATGTTTATGTCAAATCAATTTTAAACAAAACAAATAACTGAATGGGTTTGAATGCAACAAACTTGCTTTATAAAGTGACAAACATTTAAGACCCACAAGTCACTCACTATATTTCTTTGACAACTGCAACAGAGGTCTCCTCTATTGTGCATCCAGCTGTTGTGCAGTGTTGAGATTATAAACAAATTCACTTTGTCAAATATCCAAGCTGAAGACCCCAAGTTTGATAAACAAGTCTGTCTCTCCTAATAAATCAATTCATGTTGCTTTTATTAGTGTTTTGACATATCAGTCA
>OMLM01001847.1:118687-138447 GCA_900302695.1 Helostoma temminkii | reverse complement strand
AAGCACATAATCAGTCAGCACAGCATGTGTAGATTACTCACAAAGCAAGCCAGGCCGTGGCAATTTACCAGTGGTGCTGACCAATAAATATATGTACATTTATATTTTTATATACATGCTCTGTTTTTTGTTGTATTCATACGATCAAATCAATTCATTGTGCAACTGAGCTTGGCTTCTCTTAAACTGAGCGAAGCTTATTTAAATATAGACAAGTAACACTGTACCGTATTACTGTAACAAATGTGTGACCCGTCTTTCAGCCTGGCCTCTCTCAACATTTCTAGACCTGTCCTCAATGCTTACATTACCCCTGTTGCTCTCTCTCTCTCTCTCTCTCTCTTTAGAAATGAATTTTATGATCTGTTAGGTTTTCTCTTTGATTTCTACACCACAAATGCAGACATGGACTGATGATGTGGTTTGACTTTTTTGAAGCAGGTTTCAGTTTCACTGTTAATTTGAAATTGTCTCGTGTGTGTATACACGTTACATCACCATTCAGCTAATGCTTCACACAGAATTTTGTGTAACTAATTATCATTTTTGTTTTTTTATTTTTATTTATCTATCTATCTTGTGTAGTGATTTTTTGCTAGTTTTCATTAAATGTATTATTTTATTTCAGTTTACAAAAATATTTATACCAAAAGTGTTTTGTGTCAGTTTTTTAAAGTTATGTCTTAATGATTCAGTATTTTAAAAATGACAGGATTAAAGAATCACAGTTTTACCCACATAAAAAGTAATATAATTTAATGTGTTATTTTATTGCCTTGTGTAAAGTATTTTGTCTTTTTTCTGTTTCAACCCTGCGCTCTCATCTTACCCATGGTTCGCCCACACAGGGATGTTAGCATAGTCCAACTGCTTGGAATTCCTTCTGCCGTCTTGGGAGCACACACTGCATTTTAAAACTTGTTGGGCCCTTTCATGTTTTATTTGAAAGTATGTAATTACATTCTTGAAGGAATAACAGGTCCCTGGACTGATTTACATGCCGTATTAAATGTCTTGGTTACAAAAGATGCTCACTCGTTTAAGATATTTTTGTCATAACTTGAACTGTGGTGCAGATTTTGCCGTGAGATGCAGTAAAAATATAACACAGATGAGTGATAGGTTTGAAATGAGGACAGAGGCTTTGACTGTATGCCACCTCTTTCACTTTTTGTGTTGATGTCTTACTTCAGAGTGGTTTGCTGGAATGGCTGTGACTAGTGTCTAGTCCAGTTGTGATTTATGAGGAGAGACTCTTTGTCACTGATAGGAGTAAAAACTTTAAATCAAATGCAGTTTGATGTGTAGCAATTTAATAATTTCACAAGATTTGTCTTTGACAATGTAGGGTCAGGGTCAGTTTGGGTGATGCATGACATTCTGAAAATCAGATTAGGAACATTTAGGAAAACATATGCATTGCTTTTATTGTTGCTATTGAAAGTAAAACATGGAAACTATTTCTTGCCGAATAGCTACTTTGTACAGCAACTTCATAACCAGATTTTGAAAATATTACATAGTTTGACCCACAAAGAATTCCAGATATTCAACTCTGAGACACAGGGCATCTCAGGGTACTGTTTGTCTATTGCATTACATGTTATTAAATTATGTTCTATTCTGGTAGATTTCCATCTTTTTCAAGTCTAATCTATTTTTCACTTGAGTTTCAGGACATAACACTTGTGAGGTTCTCTATCACCGAGCAGCGCCACTGCTGAAGAATTTATCTCTGAGCTTGGCCTCTAGGGACTGCAGTGTGGGCAAAGTCAGTTCCCCTCTCAGATTAAAGGAGTGTCTTCAAGTGCCAATCCAAATGGTGATAAAAAAGCTTTTTAATCCATTGAGAAAGTTTCCCAATGTAACCCCCCTGAGTCCCTGCATCAGGCGTTGCTCCACTCAGGCTGTGTCTGGACAGTGTTGAAGCCTGAGTGTGTCTCCCTGTGCCCTGACACAGGGGGAGAAAGGCCTAAAAAAGCCCCTCTCTGCCGCTCACTTGACCAGCCCCCTTTGATAACATCTGGCAGGAGGAGGTTTGCAGCAGAGACAGCAGGAGATGGAGGGACATTAAAGTCCTGTCACTCACTTGGCAGGAACCCTAGCCAGCCAGCAACTCCACATCATTTGGCAGACTGAACCTCAATCGCATATGCTGGAGTGTCACTGATGATCTCTCTTCCTAATGGGTCAGTGAGAGTGTTATATGAGACGGTGGCTTGACAACTTTTTATTCTGAACACAATCCCTTTTGTCTTATCACTAAAAGAATTTAGGCTGCTGATACACCATTTAGGCCAAAATGCTTCTGTGCTTTGACCTGAAAAAAAAAATCTATAACGTTACGCCTAAACTTTCTACGTAGAAGTAAACTTATATAGTTTATCTAAATAGTAAAGTCTGTTAAAAGTGCTGGACTAGAAAAGACTTTGACCTACGCCGTCTTTGTTCTGGGGAAGGGGGTTTGAAAGCAGTTTGGTGGGGGCAAGATGTGAGTTTCTACAAAGCTCCTCCGGAAAGACTCAGTTCAGCATCCATTCCTCTCCATTTTCTTTCTGTTTACTTCTAGGTTCATGAGTTTACATGCCATTTCCATTACAGGGATTTATATAGTTTGTCCAATCCATCCTCAAACTCTGCTTCTCTTGTCCTTCTCCCTCCCCTAACCCCTTACACCACTTACAGGCTTTCAGGTCCCAGGACTAGGTTAGGGGATTACAACACACTGCAGCCAGAGTACTAAAAGAAACTTAAGGTGGCTGTGTTAAAGAATGTACCAACGAGAAGTCCAAGCATTAGTGAAAAGCTGAGGTTTGATCAATGGCTGTGGCGCGTGTCTGCACTAGTGAACAGTTTGTGGAGCGTCTGAAAGAGAAGAAAGAGATAATGAAGGTGTGTTATGACATCAGGCTTGGGGTCTAGGTGGTCGGGTCACCTTTGAGCTTCTGCTGATTAAGGGCTGGTGTTCACAGGTGAGCGGCTCCGAGCAGGATTTAGTGACACAGGCACAGAGGTGAAATCAGCCCACTCTCAGCTGATGTCAAAACAGCAAAGCACTGCTAACCTCTCCCCAAAATGGCCAAAGGCAAATGTCAGGAGATAAGTAAGCTCTGTGACTGTGCTCAACTCACTCAGAGAAAGGTAATGGCAGATGGATCTCACCTTTAAAGTCACTGTTCAAATTTATTAAAAGGAAAAGTTGAATTTTTTTCTGTTTTAAGTTAAGCACTGGTGGATTCTTTTCCTGTCCACACATGCAAAAACTGTGGGTTCAAATGAAATGAAATTCATAAGTCAGTCCTTAACTGCCTGTGGGTCTAAGCCACCCACTGTTGGTAATCTACTTCGGAACTGGAGGGGCTCAAAGAAGCCGACCCAGGTCAACACCTAGGAAGGGACATCCACGGCATATCTTCAAGTGCAGTCCAAGCCAGTGGCATTATGGGTAAAACACAGCTTAGGCTTCTTCTGTGTTCATGATGAAAAAAAATAAAAAATAAAAAAAATAAATCAAAACTGAAATCCATGACTTGACATGGCTTTATAAATGGTAAATTATCTGCACTTATATAGTGCTTTTCTACATTATAAGTACCCAAAGCGCTTTATAATGTTGTTTCCGTTCATACACACTAATTTCAGAGAGCCCATGCAAGGTGCCCGATCCACCAGAGCAACCTGGGGTTCAGTGTTTAGCTCAAGAACACTCCAGCTGATCCACAGCTGTCCATAGTTTTTATAAACCATATAAATGAAATATGAATCTGTTTTATGTCAACTAACACCTGCAGTGAGTATGGACATAATTTTGTGTAAACTTCTGAGAAGTAATATTGAAATTATATATTCTAAATAATCAAAAATGCATAACAAATCATTGCAGAGAATAACACATAATCATTTCTTGCAATTGTAATTTTCCTATTCAAATGATGAAGAAACCCTCCAAGTATTACCCAACACACATCAGCCACAAAATGAGAAAGTGCTGCCATCAGCAGGGAGGGACATCCTCAGCCACCACAAGCAACTCAGATTCACATACAGACATAATGACATAGAAACACAAAGAAAATATATAAACTATAAAAATATATGATCATAAAATACAATATATATATATAACAATTGTAAAATGTACAATTTGTGAACAGTAATGTGTTAATAAAATGTATTCTTAGTGTATTTTGTCACTGAAATCTAAACGGTGTATTACCCTATTATACCCTTTGTGTGTGACAAATACATGTACAAACTGCAGAAAAGGCAACCAAACACAAACTACCCACATCCACATAACCCACCCTCATATTTTTGTCACCTGGTTCTTTGTGCTTATTTGTTTCTACAAACAAAAAACACTTGTTGCTGTTGAAGAATCTTTTAATATCAAATCATGCATTGCAGATGACAAAAAAAAAAAGTTTCTTAATATTCTGGTGCAATATCAGGTCATCCGAATGATTAATCCCAGTCATTTAAACTTGAAAGTGTAAACATGAAGTATGGATCCCGCAATGAAGTCTGCAAATCTGACCAAAAATAAATTGTGCATGACTATGTTCCCATCAAAGAGGCAAAGCACAAATGGTTTCAGTAATAGTGTTGAACAGATTGAGAACTAGCACCAAGAGTCATGCAAAAGACATGTGCTAGAAAGTGAGGAATAATAAGAGACCTGAATCATAAAGCACATCCCAGAAGCTAGGCATATAAATGCACAGTGTCAAATACACACATAATGTGCCAGTGACTTGAAGCTTTTGCAGAGCTTTTTGTATGGGGCTTTATCTAATGGCCTAACATTCTAGTAGAAAATAAAGCAAAAGTCTCCTCAACCTGTGTTGACTGAGAAGATCAGAAATGATTAACAAAATAAATTAGCTGATTTAAAGGGGGCCACTGTGCAAACAATCTGTGACTAAAACTATACATTTAACGGCAACATCATTTGTCTCAACCCTCTCAAATGACCAAATTGACCAGTGTTGTAATAGCGCCTCCTTGTACAAAGGCATTTGTTTGCTGAAATAGCACCCACAGGGTGCCACAATGGTGGCTGCCATTTCATGCAGTTGAATCTCAGTTGGGTGTAGATGCTAAATGAACATGGTTTGGTTTAGCAAAAGTGTCCGATTAAAACCTTAAAGATTACTGCTTCCGCAACTTCAAACAACGGTCCTCATATGGCAAACATGACATTTGTACTGGTCTTGTTCACTCTGCTGACTTTTATTAGTAACATCAGTAGAACGTTGCTTTACATTAGACTCTAACTCTAGTCTCCTGTGGTAAAGTCCAGAGCTTTGTTCTGCCACTCATCCACCCCAAGCTTCTCTTAGGAAACTTTGACAGTTTGCTAGGAGGAGGCTATAATGTTCACTGTAGCCTCTACAATTCATCAAACCAGCATGATGTACATCTTGATCATTTTCTGCAGTTGGTACAGATTATATGACAACATCGCCATATAGGAGGACAGTCACCACATTACTGAGTTATACAGCTTATCAGATACAATATGATTCAGTAGTGGTGGTCAATGTAAATATGGAAATTCCAATGGAACTGCAAGCTTGGCAAGGGTTGCCCCATACTGTCTGTAGAGACAGTATATAAGCTATTTAATTCAAATAAAAGCAAGTTTTATATGACTTATCCCCAGAATGGACAAAAGACCATATTTGCAGATGACATAGATGTTATTTTAACTGGAAAACAAACCTGAGGAGATTGAGAGAGAGAGAGAGAGGTAAAGCTGTTAGAAACTCATCAGGAAGGACAAAATTAAATCAACTGCTCTTTAAGTGGCAGGTCTCTGTACATCAGAATAATTTCTCTGCTGTTTTGCAGGTAGCATGATTCTATTGACCATGACCTTCAACACGCACTAGGGTGGTTTGCAGCTGAGTGTGAAGCAGCTGAGAGTGAGCATCTTCAAGTCTGAGGTCATGGTTGTCTGACTGAAAACAGTAGCTAAGAACAATCCTTTGGTCAGGAAGGAGTTGTTGCTCCAGGTGAAGGAATTTAAATACTTCGGGGTCTTGTTCACAAGTTAGAAGGGTAAAAAGGAACATAGGAGTTGATTGGTGCAGCATCACCGTTGTAGACATACTGGACTGTTGTGATGAATAGAAGCTGAGTCATAGTTAAAGTTTTCTATTTAATAGTCTGTCTAGATTCCAATCCTCACCTATGGACATGAGCTTCGGGTAGTGACTGAGCAATGCAAATATAAAACTGACCCAGCTCACCCTTGTAGGTACAGCACTTGGATAGATGGAAGGATCTCAGAGTAGAACTACTGTAACCTTCAGTAGCTCTACTGCCAATAGAGGTAATTCGGGATGGGTTTCCCATGGAAGATCTTCTGACCATGTCCAACTAGTCAGAGATCCCTTTTAACTCAGAACTTTCTCATCTGGCTGGAAATGCCTCAGGACTCCCCCAGGAGAAGGTGAAATAGCTGATGAGAGGCAGGTCTAGACTACCTTGTTGAACCAGCTGAACTGCAACCTAAATTTGAATAAATGTAAGGAAATGGATTTATCAGTGACATTATTGTAAACTGCTTAGAACGCATCATGCTTCATGATATCATGCTTATGGCCATAACCACAGCCCAAAAAAATGTATTTATATTTGTTATGTCACAGTGCTATTAGCTGGTAATATGTCAGAGAATAATAAATAGGAGCAGAAAGATTTTCCCTTTCGGGCAACAATAATTTAATGAAACAGGAAATTATTTAGGATGGCTAATATTTTAGGTGTAATTGGAACAGAATTATACCAATGTAATTTAGAATGTTTTACGATATGTATAAGTGATTTACCCTCTTATGTACTGTGTTTTCTATAAATGACACAACATAAAAAATGAAAATGTTAAGTGTACAATGGATCTCATTTCAGGCACCTCCAGGGGTCCCTGAAGAGGGTCTATTGGACCCATCTTTGTCTTTTATTTTAGACGCTAATGAGTACAATGAGGGGTTGTGTAAGTACTTTTTTTTTCGATAATAGTATACATGTTCATTTAGGTCTGTACTAGATTAAGTCATAACAACAAAAATCTTTTCAAATTGGGTTCCCATGGAAAATTGCTAATCTAAATGGCTGTCAACCAATATGCATGTGTAGCTGGGTCAGGAGCTCATAAAATTAACTTTAACCATATGAGAATGAGAGTTTTAAAGGACAGAAAACTTCAATTTCTCTCTCTATAAATATTAATGATTGGGTGTGGCAAAATATCAAGTGCTTGTTGACACTCATGATCGCCTCTATATGAGGCATATGTCTGAATAACTGTCCCCAAATCTGCTTTTGGACAAATAAAAACTATAATTCTCTATATAAAAATCTATAATTCACCTCCTTGAGCTTTGCTCCAAAGCAGAGAATAATGACTGAACCTGTCGTTGGCAGGTGTGATTAACAGGTCAAAACAGGTATGTGCTTAACTGCACAGTGAACATTATTTTTTTATGCTTTGTGTTTTATTTATTTATGTATGTATTTATGTATTTATTTATTTAGTGTGTGTGTGTCTGGATCATTTAAATGCAGATTCAGACTTTGGGGCTTTTAACCAACGGAATGTTATTCAGAGTCAAATTACAAAATTTCTTATAATGAAAATAGTTCGCGCAATGAGCTCTCTTTATTTAAAGCGGAGGAGGAGAGAAGGGGGGTTATCCAAGGTGTTTGAGACAGACCAGAGAGGTGGGGGTCGGGGAGGAGGAGGTAGGGAGGGTAAATTGGGCGGACACATAAAAACTGCGAGGGCTCATAGATGCTGGATCATTTGGGAAGTTTACCCGTCCTGCGCACAGCCCGCCCTCACGAACTATCCTGGAGACGGATAGGAAACCCCGCTGCAGAGCCCGAGCGGCTTCACTCCGGCCCCGTCCTCTCTCCTGTTCGTTTAGAGGTGTCGCTGTAGGATTAATGAGTCAAAAAGCCACCGAACTTCTCCTTTAAGGCTCATTTTGGCATTTTTCCGCTTTACGCCTGGACTGACTTACACCTTCCCTTCAACATTCACTTCATTCGAGGATACCTGTACCTCTACTGATGGTAAGCGCCTCTTTGCTGACACATTCACAGATAACAGAGATTCAGCTCTTACTCGAGCAATCTCGCTGACAGTTCGTAACTTCAAGTTTGGACGTTGGTGTTTGTGCGCTTTTAACCGACTTAACTGGGAGCTGTAAAATATGCCCCGTAGAAATGCAGATAGAAATGTTACATTGTTCCCCAGTGACAGAGGAACTGAGACAACTGCAATCAAAGCTTATTTGTGGGCAAATCGAGCTGTGGTCGTGGTAACAACTTATAACCTTTTGCGCCATGGAGTTGAGCTGTGACAAACAAATATAGTGAGGTCATTTCCGAAGCGGGCGTCCAGTTTCTATGCTTCGCTTTCTGTGGTACAATTTAAATGTGTCAATTGTGCAGATTTGTAACTTTTGTAAAGTTTGGCAGAGATTTTACCTGTTTAAACACCTGTATCTGCTTCGTGTCATTCCGGTATGCGTAACGTCAAAGATGGAGATGCCACAGCTCAACCCGGGGCGTAAAGAACACAGTTTCTTGAAATATTTTTTAAAAATTCAACTTCACTCATAGGTCAACAATAATTCACGCGTCGTCCACACAGTTTAAAAACGGTACACGTCTGTTCACTCTGCAAAAACAAGCAAAACAAGTTTGAATACATAAAGTTACAGAAGATCATGAATCATAATTGTTAAATGCAGTACAATGACTCAGATGTTTCGCGTGTTTACACCTGTTTCACAAATGATTATAAAGCGAAATTGTCATTTAATTCAGTCAAGCAGCAGCAGAGAAAACCTTTTGCGGCCTGCGGCGCATGGCGTCCTTGGCACACACCTTTACTTTTCATTTGAAATTTCTCCGCCACGGTGCTGCGAATGAAACTCGCCATTTTTTTTTCATCAAAATGAATTTTATGCTGATTTAATAATTTCTTTATTAAAAATATGTGCGCAAGGTATTTTTTGTGCTTGTTACGGGAAATATTCCCCCAGCTGTTTCTTAGCTACCTAATATTTTGGTATTATATTTATATTGTTTACCACTCATCAACCTTATGTTATGCGAATGAGCCCAGAGCATTTCGCATAACTTTTCATTTCTTTCTCTAAACACTGAAATTAACATTAGAAATCGCAATGCAACAATGCTCTTATTTATATCAGTCTTCCTCTTCCAGAATATATTACAACTAACAAAACCAGTGACCTGTTTTCAGTGATCTCACCGACTGTGAATGTTCTCCCTGTTGAATTGCTCAAAAAGCAGCTAAAATCCCAAACCACTATTCAACAACAGCAGATATTGCAGGTCTCTGTTTTATTTCTTTCAATACAAATGAGGATATTTTCTTATGTGCACTGAATCATTTTGATCACTAGTTAGAATTTAAATCATTTGTTGTTATCAGAAAGGCAAACAAACTATCAAAATTATCCTAAAAAAAGATACTTTCAATTTTATGTTTGGTTCATCTATTGGTCATTATATGGAGTAACATATCATAATCATACATACATACAGCACCTAATCACTAAGTATATTTTCCATGATTATAACTGTGTAGAAAAACTGATTTCTGGCATCTAGAATGATAAGATAGACATAGATTTGCTGTTCTTCTTGTAACCTGTTGCCCTCTTTCCTTGCTTCTCTTGCTTCTTTTTCCCATCTTTCTTCCCACTATCACTGTTAAATTCCTCAGGATACACATCTGAAGAGACATGTGCATAGTCTGATCACATTATCTCTGGTCAGGGAGACAGAGAGGCCAAAAGGGATCAAGCAAAGCCAAGGGCAGTTGTCTGCTTAGGCCTGATTTCACCTCGATCTGCAGTTGTTTTTGTAAAATGTGTTTCTGTCTGTTGCCTGGTTCAAGTATCTTATGAGTTTAAAACTTCTTGAAATACTGCATACTCCTTCTATTCTGCTTTGCTCTCACTGTTTGGTCAAGTTTGTTTACCGCAGTTGAAAATAGGCCAAAAAACTTGAACGCAGTGAAGTTCAGAGTTGAAAGTTCCTCCCTGTCTGCCTTACATCTTCTTTCATCATCATCACACCGCTTTGAGTGTCTGTCTGTCTTAGCCTGCAGCTTTGTCAGTGGCTGGTTACAGTTACAAGATGTTCTGTATGGTCAGTGTTTTTGAGTGCTATGAATCCCTGTAATCATGGGAGAGGCCCTCTCTGTACAATGAACGTTTGTTGTCAGAGATGTGCACACACACACTCACACGCTCAGTCACATACACACAAGTTATCCCCCCACCCCATGGGTAATAGAGCTGATCATGTTCGGAGCCCTCCTCTCTCTTTGCCACAGTTCTCACGAACATGCAAGCAGTGGCACAGACTCGTGCATGTGTCTCGTGTACACTATTTAGCTCATGCTCACACACACTGCATATCGCCCTTTCTTCACACACACTGGATTTAGTGTCATGACCGAGAAAAGGGGGTCAATCACAGGTCAAAGTCTAATGCTGCTAGGAAAAATCCTCGATTGAGTGTTCAGCCATGCAACGCTTTAGATAATTGTACAGGTATGAAACTCACACATTAACTGTATGTTACACACTCACACATCAACCCTGTTAATGTGCATCCTCACTATGTAGTAATACTTGGGTGCTTTCCAGCAGACAAAATGAGGCCTAGTTTGCTCTACAGTTCTAACGTCTGCTCTTTGGTGCTGTTTTTGTTGTTGTTACCAAACATTGAGCGATTTTACTAGTGTGATTCAGCATTTAATGCATTTAACTGATGTGTAAAAGAACTGAATCATTCGAGACACACTGCTGTGTTTGTTAATCCTGACAGGGTAAAACAGGACCGTTAAATCTGTGAATATGTTTTATTCACACAATTATAATCTGTGAATAAAACCAAGTATACCCTGCAAAACACCAGGCCTAATTCTTAAAGTATGAACTTGCTACTGATGACAGTGCTGCCAAAGAGCAGAAGGCTTGTCATCAGCCATCGGACTGTGTTTAGTTCTTTGTTTGAAAGTGATCTCAGTTGCATGGAAGGATAAAGATTGAGCAAGTTCACATGGAGACACTTCTGTAAGCAAATAGCCATCTTGTTTTGGAAGTGGATTTTTACCACCCCTGATCAAAGTGGTGTTATCAGAGTGCAAAGTTTTTTCAGTTACACCAGATAGTTATTTAACAAATTTTGCACGGTCTTTCTTTAATAAGTTGTGTTTTACATCTGAGGTGAGTGTTAGGCACTAGGGAACTGCTGTCTGTGTTGTGGCACATACCTTCTTACATTCCAGTTACAGTAAATAGCTAGCTTACCCATGAGCCAAAATGATAAGCCTTAAAGAGACACCAGGTCTCTCTGTTACTCACTTAAACACACACACAGACAAATATATACACACATTCCCTCTACTCCTCTTTAGGTAAGTGCCTTGTAATAGCCTGAGGGGTTTGCAACTGCTTTCAGTTTATAATTTCCCTGTGTTTTTATTGTATCTTTCAGGAACAGGGTCACTCCAACGTTCTCGTGCAGCCGCCCAACACCACCTGACATTTCCTGGAAGAACGTGTCCATTGCCTGCTCCCAACAAACATGGACTGTTTTCCCATGCTTTATTTTCTGTCGGTAAGCAAATGGACCATGCCATTTCAATTTGTGCCATGTGACACATTGCTGCATCCCACATTTTTTCCTTTTGCTCTTTGTCTACTGAATTACTGATTTATGTGGCATTCAACAAAATTTGAACTGAAGGTTCCTGTGGGGTGTTGGGCAAGGCACTGATATGAGGAAGATCTTTTCCAGTTAAATGTGTGGCACATAGTCCACGGTTTGCCCCATGGCCTGTTGGTGCACACTGTGAGGGATTGTGGCTCCTTATCGAGTTAAGAATTTGCTCTGACCCGAGGGCTGCCTCTTTTATTTGTCTAATCATAGTGGTGCAGTGAGGAGCTGAGGGGGAAGGGAGGGAGGGAATGGCCCTCAGATTCCATTCAAAAAAGTTGGGTTCTTGAACCAGCTGTTTACCTTTGGAGAATGTCACCAAAGATAAATTGCAAGTGGTCTATCTGATTGGGGGCTGCTTTACTGTAAACAAGGCAGACTGGACTTCTAAAACCAATTAGTGTTCCCTCAGTGGAAACCGTTAGAGAAGTGGATGAAAAGGGTGTTTTGGGCCAGTGAAGACATGGAAGAAAAGGCCAAGACAAATTCTTTTTTGTTTTCTTGTCCTCTGCTCTTTTTAGTTCTCTTCTAATCTATTGTGCCATGTGCTGCTTCCTCCAGAGACATCATGATTCCTGGTAATCGAATGCTGATGGTCATTTTAATATGCCAAGTCCTGCTGGGAGAGAGCAACCATGCTAGTCTGATACCAGAAGAAGGGAAAAAGAAAATACCGGGCCTGCAGGGTCATTCGGCCGCTCAGAGCCATGAACTGCTGCGGGACTTCGAGGCCACGCTGCTGCACATGTTTGGCCTCAAGAGGCGGCCGCGGCCCAGCCGCTCAACCACTGTGCCTCGCTACCTGCTGGATCTCTATCGGCTGCAGTCGGGGGAGGCTGAGGAGGCTGGAGGGCATGACATTGCTTTTGAGTACCCAGAGAGGTCAGCCAGCCGAGCCAACACTGTGAGGGGCTTCCACCATGAAGGTAAGGAAAACAGGAGGATGTTGACATAATGTGGAGAAAAGAAAAACTAATGAGAAAATCTAATAATCAGTAGAAAGAGGGATGAGAAACACATTACACCATAAATACTGACATTGTTGCTAAGCATTTCAATAATTTTGGTTGTAGTATTTCTCATTAGAATAGGTGAGGACTGCTAACTTCACTTGAAAAAAAAATCTAAATCCCCTGAAACATGATTGTAAGGCAGCCTCACCCATCTCACCATAACCAAAGAATCTAAGGATGTGGTCACCAAACACTGTCTACAGAGGGGCAAAAATATTCTGCTAGACAAGCTCCCAAGAGCCTCATTTGACAAAACTCTGGTTAGAAGCTGAAGAAAAAGCATACCTTCATATTACTGACTTACACTTCTCACCCCACCCAGCAGAACATGTCTTAAAAAAGCTCTCTCTTGGCTTGGAATTGGAGTCTGTTCCTCTCTCATGCCTCCGGTTTATATGGAGGGCTCTTTTAGAAGGACCTTCCTGAACGTGCAATTATCTTTAATGCTGCTCTGCAGCCTTCTAAATAAAGCCCCTACTGCCAACAATGTGGGTGCCGAGAGCAGACGCTACAGCTCTCTAGAGAGATGGAAAAACAGTCTCAGGAGCCGGTGTGATAAAACCGCTTCTCTTTATTGTGATTTACTTAGTTTTAGCAACACGTTCAGACAAACGTCAGATTGACTGTCTCAAGTAAAAAAAAAGAGTAAAATAAAACCGCCTTCTACATCATCAGAAAGACAAGCGAGCTTGTGATCTTCTAGCATAGTGAAACAAAAAAAAAAAAGGGGAGCTTTAGGGCTATATAACATGTCCGCCCTTAGGAGGAGGAGTGAGGAAGGAGGGATGAGTCAGCCTTAATGGGGCTTGTCAAACACATTACTAGCAGTAACGAAACCCAACACACACTAACAGCAATGTACCAAGGCTAGTGAGGAAGAAGAAGAGCACTGCCACTGGAGGAGGAACTTCTGGTTCAGGAGGAACCTGTGCTGCAGTGTCTACGTGCACGCACGTGTGTGTATGGGTTTCTATTGCTCTCTACAGGCATTTACCCTCCTTTGCCTTTGCTGAACTATGTTAATAATATGCTTTGAAACCGTTTGAGTGGGAGTACCCACGTTCATGGAACCACTATTGTGTGATACTGTGAGTCAGTTAACTGATTTGTCTAAAACATTACTGAGGTACTATGTTCAGCAGATGGACAGTTAGGTGAGGAATTTACATAACGTAACTATTCATCTTGAGCTAATCATTTCTTATTATTCTACTGATTTTGACTGCAAAGCACACAGCACATGAGATGGCGTATTTTAAATTTTGAAGTTTAGGTGAAGATTTGGATTACACTGCATCCGCTCACAAGATATCCTTTCCCATGGGTTTCAGATAAATGAGAATCTATTCCTTAATGATTATTCATGATGAAAATGATAAATGTCTTAAGTGAACAAACTGCAGAGCTAATCAAAAACACAGCAGGTTTTAATAATGAGAACCACCTGGGCAAGACTAAGGCCTGGGTGTGAAATAACAGGGGTGGATTGAGCAGGAAAATAGTAGACACAACATTCCTTTCCCCAACAATGGTGATCTTGCCAGAAATCTGCAGACTGAGCATGGAACAGGGAGCCTCCACTGTGTTTATACTGTAGCTGTGGTACGTTAATCACCACCCTCCTTGTAATGCATGTTTCAGCAAAGTGCTCACAGAAAGGCATTGAGAGAAGGGCTGGATAATCCTTATAGATAGATAAGGAAGTGTGGACAATGTATATTTATATTCTTGAATACACTGGAAGCTTTCAAAAGTGTACATGTGTGTATTCTTCTGTGTCAATTAAACCATGTACTGTGCTGTCAGAGGTTTGGAGGGCAAAGAACATAGTCTTTAAAAGGAATAGGATATATACAGTAGTATCTTCATGGAAACTTCGATATGTGGCTTTTTAACTTTACAAAGCAAATGCAGATTTACTTTCTACACATTGCAGTAGGTGATATTCCCCACGATGACCTTTATGGAATTATGCACTTGAGTAAATGTCCTGTATTTTCCTCTTGCTAACTTTCAGAGCACATGGAGAGGATACATGAGCTGGATGATGGTGAGAACATGCCCCTTCGCTTCCTGTTCAACCTCAGCAGCATTCCAGAGGACGAGCTTCTCTCTTCAGCTGAACTGAGGCTCTACCGTCAGCAGATTGATGAGGCCATCGCTGACACTGTCTCAGATGAGCAGGGGCTCCACCGGATAAACGTGTACGAGGTGCTAAAGACCCCACGGCCCGGGCAGCTGATCACGCAGCTTCTGGATACACGGCTTGTGCACCATAACACATCACGCTGGGAGAGCTTTGATGTCAGCCCTGCCGTGCTGCGCTGGACTCGCGAACGCCTCCCAAATTACGGGTTGGCTGTGGAGGTTCTGCACCTCAACCAGACACCGCGCCACCAGGGCAGACATGTTCGCATCAGCCGCTCACTACATCAGGAGCCTGGCGAGGACTGGGAACAGCTACGCCCACTCCTGGTTACCTTTGGCCATGATGGAAAGGGTCACCCGTTGACCCGCCGGACCAAGCGCAGTCCCAAGCAACGGGGCCGTAAACGCAACCGCAACTGCCGGCGCCACGCACTGTATGTGGACTTCAGTGATGTAGGCTGGAATGACTGGATAGTGGCGCCTCCTGGTTACCAGGCTTATTACTGCCATGGGGAATGCCCCTTTCCTCTGGCAGATCATCTGAACTCAACCAACCATGCCATTGTTCAGACACTGGTGAACTCTGTGAACAACAATATTCCCAAGGCCTGCTGTGTGCCAACAGAGCTCAGCGCCATCTCCATGCTCTACCTAGATGAACACGACAAGGTGGTGCTAAAAAATTACCAGGAAATGGTTGTGGAGGGCTGTGGCTGCCGCTAACACACAAACTAACTACAGCTTGGACTGGCAACTTGAAAAAGCAACATGGATGCTAAAACAAATCAGAAGGTCTTTTCTTCCAAAAATGTTCACTTGGACCCTTATTTATAACTTTTATGTTGAGGTGTATGTTTGTCTCACTTTTTTGTTTCTTTGGCAATATGATCATATATTTTGACAAAATATATATATTTATATCTACATATTAAAAATAAATTGAATCCTTATTTTAAACATAAAAAAGCTGTACAACTTTTCATAATGTACATTAGATTGTATAAGTTTTTTATTGAGAAAATAGTAAAAACAATCTTAAAAGTAAAGTTTATTTTCTGGTAATATTTATTGCTTTCACATTATAAACATTTTGTAGAAAAAAAGTCTATTGCTTCTAATATTACATTCAAGAAGATCACAAGACACAACCTTTGTATTTTGCATAAATTAGTGCACTGTGTGAATGTGTCACAGCACAAATTTCCTAAGGGATCAGTTTAACTAATCCAAAATGTACACTGACATCAGTTATCCTCTTGATATTATTTAAGCTGATGATAAAAAAATGTAAAAGCCAACTAAATTACTGTCTTATGAAATATAAAACTATCATCTAGAAGGGGGTGATAACTAACTTGACAGTAAAATTAATTACGGCTTCAACGTGAATTTGGGTTTTGATTCGAAGCTTTATATTTACCTGACGGCCTCTTTATATGTTCAAATGACTTTTTAGCAAAACAAAACCTAAAAGCAGAAAAATCTTCCTGATACTTTGTCTTTCTCAAATAAAATAATGTTTGGTTTATCATGTGGCCTCTCAACAGGTTTTAATGATTCACACTTAACGAAAGATAAATAGTGGAAATTATCACCCTTTTCCACAATTTTCAGAAGCAGAAGTTACTACAAAAATGGTATGCTATTTCAAAGCTTGTCAGCCTTCGGGTTAGGGTTTTATTGTTCTCAAATTTCACTTTTACGTCAATTAGGCAAACATGTGGTGGTTGGACACTCACTAATCCAATTGCAGTCAGGACGGGTTGTTGAGCCTGACTGTGTGAGAGTGATTCTATTGTTCTTGACGTCCCCACATTGGGGGCATGATTGTGGCCGATGCGTCCTGGCCTGACACAAGGCGGCTGAGTCTTCAGAAGAATCAAAGGTTAGACGCTCTGTCTCCTGCCTTTGTCTTCAGCGGCTCATGCCGGCAGAGCAAAGACGCCTGTCTCCAACCTGTGCCCCATCACACAATAGGCTTCTACATCACTTATTTACAAGCTGACGGCTGGCCCAAATTATATGATAATGTTTAGGGAGAGCCACTCCTTTGAACTGCTGGAGGACGTTGGCTGTGCATTGTTTCTCCGTGAGTGCCCCGTACATCATCATGTCCCTGAGTTGAATAACTGAAAGTTATTCAAACATAAAAATCATAGTATAAATATTTTTTCTAAATTACATTTAATGCTGTAGTTTTTGTGAATGAATTTGATTTTAAAGGTAACTTTAAAAGAAGAAACTAATTTGTGTTGAGTCAGCTTGAAGGACTTTTAAGTGGAACATTGTGTCAAATAAATTATAGATGACAGGCAATTTCTTTTAATGACAAGTCACGTTTGTTAGTTTTTCTTACTGCAGCATGTGCATGCCCCCAGGCCATCTAATGGCTCCTGGGTTTCTCTTTGATGCCTGCATATCAGCGTCAGGGAGACAACTGAAGATTCAGAAGACAGAGAAGAATTTCATTTCGAAATTGCTGAAAGCAGAAAAGCAGGAGCTGCAGCATGGTGGGATGTACATGTATGCGTGTGTTTGGAAAGATAGGGGAACTATGTTTTCATCAGCTTGACAGTACAATTACAACATTTCAACTGATCTCCCACTGAAGTTGAGATAACATCAGGCAGTTATGGTAATTGTCTTGCCTGTTCATTATCCCACTAACCTACACAAAGAGAGGATGCATGTTTATTAAAAGGCCCAGAAAAGAACGTTTATATAAGCTCAGCACACCCAGTGAGCCTGTCATTTAAGTTTACCACCAGCTTGCTTCAAGTCAAGCCCTTAAACTTTATGTTTGGAGGAGGAGAACTCAAGCCTTCGACAGCATTGTACCTCAAGTCCCACATTCTCCACTGAGTGTCATCAGGCACATGATTGTCAAGACCTTTAGGAAATAGAGAAATGTGGTTGTGTGTGTGTGTGAAAAAAGGTAGGGGAGTGCGGGGGGTCAATTACAGAATGAGTCCTTAAAAACAGATTGAGGGCTTTGTCATGCCTATGTGACATGCCACTCAGTCTCCTGTAAGTGATCGTTCTCACGCAATTACAGGTGAGTCATTATGCAGCAGGTCTATTCACACTACTAGACTAATTGACTGGGTGAAGTCTTCAAAAAGCTTTTTATTTGGATGTTCCACCATAAAAGCAGAGTGTTTATAGACAGTGAGCCTCCCTGCAGGAACAAAGGAAAATGATCCTCACGTACATTATTCTGTTTGAGTGGGTGCACTCCATACCTCTATCACTGAAATCTTCCCCTTTTACTTCAGTGTTAGCAAATGTTAGAGAGCTGAATGTGCGTTCATGAGCATCAGTGTTTTATTCGACACAAAAACACATTAGAAATATAATCTTTACCTATAAAAAATACTCTTTTGTGTTTCACTACAGTTCAACATGTAATTCACTATTTTAGATGAAGCCTTACGTATGTATTAAGTTGCACATTCTCTTTCAAACGGCTCCATTGCATGCTATGCATCCAGGGGCACAAAAAATCCAAGAAGCGCAAAGCTAAAATTAAACACCTGAAAGAAAGCATTTCTGTTTATTAAGGTATTTTTGTATGACATCTTGTCATCTGGCAGTGAAATCTTTGTTTTTTTTTTCTCTAACAATCTACACTATCCCTTTAACATTTAATTCAGACGAAACCCAAGGTAAATCAATTGCTTGTTTTGTCCATCCAACAGCTCAAAACTCAATCACATTCAAATTAAATTCCACAAATCCAACAAATCCTGTTGTCAGATGGGATAAATAACCATGATCAGCACTCTTGCCTCTGAATTTTTATTGCTCCACAAGTATTCTCTGTGGACTGGCCTTCTGTTCACACTAAACTGTAGAGCTGGAAAACGCTGTCATCCCAGGGGTGAAATTAGAAAACAGCTTCCTCATAGCTTATAGAAGCTTTTTTTAAAACCTTCATCTTCAGCTGTTTTAGTGATTATTTTGCACATCCAATTTAGCTATAGCAGAATTGTAGTTAATTTGTCAACAGTTGACATTTTGTATTCCATGACAAAAGGCTTTATAGTATTAAAAAATAGTAACTGATTAAGCAACAACTCATGAATTAAACCATTGTCTTATTTTTGCACAGCAGTCTGACCAAACAAAAGTGATCAGAAACAACACAACATGCTGCAGGATTACTCTGCTAATATCAGCTCAGTGTATCTATTATTCTATCTATTCACTGCAGATTCTTTCCAGATAGTTTTATTGGTTACTAAATTTTTTGGACACTCACTCTTCACTGAAGAGAGTGGGTGTCCAAAGTCCAGAGCAAAGTCTTGGCAACTGGGACATTGTTTGCTGCTCTTGAATTTGTCAAGTGTCACTTTTAAATGCTGTGAACACCACAAATGAAATTGCATTTGGCTCCACTGAATTGGGGTCACAGCTGAAGTTTGAATGGTAGAGCTCTCAAAACTATCTCCAAGGTGAGATAAAAATGTTTTTGTAGTTTATGTGAAATGTCCTAAGTCACCAGAAGTGACAGAGGTAATAATACTCAATGCTCAAGTGCCAGTGTCATTTCAGGTCATATCATCCACCATTAAATAAATTTAGTCTATTCAGGAATTAACTCTTTAGAAGTTATCCCTTTTTAGCATTAAAAGTGAAACAAAACTTTTAAAATATATTTATTGTAAACAAATTTCACATTTGTGCTTTAAACTGTAAACAAATGATCAAAGGTAAAAAATATAGCAAAGAAAAACAATTATTTTAATTAGTAATTAATTCATAATTTGACTACTGACAAAAACAGCTCATATTGATAATTTTACCTTCTTTATATACTGCCAT